>JAMXBD010003062.1:0-142612 GCA_024138025.1 Combretum micranthum | reverse complement strand
AATTCTACCTTTAATTGTCAAAGGCAAAGCTAGACAACCACAACTACCCCCATCCCCTCCTTCTATTTTCCCCCTCCATCCTAAACTTCTCATCAGTATATAAATTTCGCAAGATATCAGTTGCAGTCAGTCTTAATTTTTAATCTATTTCATTGTTAGCCTTTAAGCTTTAATATCCTAATACAACATTTTTTTTCTCTTCTTCTTCTTTTAATTCACGGCTTTAGCATTCTAATATGGGTTTTGTGGATTCATGTACCTCAATTAGATATCGAATAGTTGTAAGACAATGTGTCTATCAACTTGAGGCTTGGGCAAAGATGGATTACAATGGTTAACTAAGCCCAAGCCTTTGATACACCTCTATAAACATCATTACCACAACTGTGAAGGTAATAAGGGCCCTCCAGCATCTTCCAACATCTGCATGGTTCGGGCATCACCTTGAAGGCTCCCATTTAGCCTGTCTGAAAACACAAATAGAGGAGTCTAATGTGTATGCAAGCCAATGAAGAGCAAACCTATAATGTGTTAGGAAGTTGATTGGTGGTTCCCTTATGATCACTACCAAATGACCTTAATCTTCTGAGAAGGGTTCGAGTGAAAGCATGCTTTCATCATCAAAACTATGGTAAACCATGCCTAAGTAGTGTAAAGCTAGAGAAAACTTTAGTGAATGCCTGCAATGATACCAACGTGTAAACCGTTTTCTAGACATAAGTATAAGGGCATGGACTAACTGAGCCATCTATTAATTGGTTTCTTCTGAAGTTTCTTGAAATAACTGATGCTTGATAGCAAGTTTTGTCATGTAAAATTGATGATTACAAACTAGACATAATGACCTCAACCTATCCTCAAACTTCCAATTTATAAGACAACACGATTGCTTTGTTAAGCCACACTATAAAACTGAAAGCTCAAAGTGGGACATTTTGGTAAATAGATTTGACAATGTAGGATAAATCGGAAGTTAGGTTATGATATCTACCTCGCGCTAACCTAGATCCTACAAAGGTTGTTGACCAATTAAAATAGTAGACGATGGTCATGGAAGTTGAAATCCTCTATGATGTGTGTAACAACTCACTTGCTAAACTACATAGCCTAGAAAATGGATGGCATTGAATCACATAACCATATTTGACCATTGAGGCAAGTTTCATCCCCATGAGTAAGGAGGACATGCCGATCACTACAAACCCTGAGACATAAGCAAGAAAAAGGTAGTCATTGGTGATAATCTTTATGATAGTAGTAGATAATCTGATGAGATTTTTGAAGGTCGAAAAGAGGAAATGTTCCATGTGAATGACACTTGCATATGCATTAGTTACTTCTAAGAGACAAGGGGAGTTCATCAAATAGTGTTTCGTACGCAAGCTTTGAAAGGAAATCTAGTTAAAATTACTAAATCAGTACATAGCTGTTGATGATAACATTCAAAAGACTAAAGACATCGACAGCTGCCTTAAAAACAGTTACCTTTTCTGTTTCACAGTCTACTTGACTTGGAAATGGCTCATCTAAAGTTAAGGTCAAGCAATTAGAAGAAAACTGGAACACATATTATGTCATTTTATGTAATATGTGTTAATATATATTTATTTAATATGTTATACATAATTTATTATTATAACAAACATACACATATGTCTTTTTTTCTATTATATGTAAAATAGGGATTGGGGATAGATGGACATTTTGTAGGATCTAATGAATTATAACATATATATACATAAATATAGATTGTGTATTTACAACCCGTTGATTTATATATATATTTGTTATATACATTATTATATATAATTTATATATGTCTTGTAATATATATGATTATAATATAAATCTACATGATACACTTATACATTATTTATAGTTTATATAAACTCTATAAGTTATATATATATATATATGTATTTACATAATCTATTCATTGTATAAATGTAATATACATAATATATATATTATATATTTAAATGGCATGTTACATATAATTTTTTTATATCGTTCCCACAGATATATGGCATATTCATTCTATGTAACAAATGAATTATAATGTATACTAGTAGAAGGCGCACCCGCGATGCATATGCAACATGTAAAGATATATACAAAATAAAATAGATTGATTTTGTTTTTCAATGGTGTTGATAGGGTTAACCCATACTTCCTAATGCTTTTAATTAATTTTGTTCTTTTTTATATAAAACTATTTGATGTATATGATATTATTAATAATATGATATATTAATAGAATTAAAATTTGAGATGAAAAAGAGTATAGAAATTTTTGCATATGCTAAAATATAATATTATAGCATAATTATAAAATGAGATATTATTGAGACTTGCTAAGTGCATGTAAAAATTGAAAATTATAAGCTTAATTAATATTTACCATTAGATTACTTATAAAATGAAATTAAAAATACTTGAAATAGAAGAAACATGAAATAATATATATATATATATATGATCTTGCTATTTGATTTATGAAATTTATATTTGATTTATGAAACTTATGTTATATTCTTCCAATACATTTATCTAAATAGTATTTTATCAATATATTTATATAATAGTAAAGTTTCCAAAGATGCTGTAGTAAGATATTAAGGCCTTATTTTTCTTTTATTATTCAAACTTTAAAAGTAAATTAAATGGAAAGAATAGAAAGTGTAGATTTATTTTTTTAGAATGATATATTTATTAAAAGAGCATTACAGATTTTAAGTTTTCAAATAATTGATCTATTGCTACGTTGATTATATAGTATTACATCTATTGTTAAAAAATACAATATGTATACTATACAAAGGAAACCCAATGTCTATAAATTTCTCATAAGAAAATGAATTGATATTATAATACAATTCTATATATTAAATAATCCAATCACTAAACAAAATATAAACGTCTATCTTAATATTGTAAGTTTTGGACATGAAAAATTCAGTAAAAAAGAAATTGTAGATTTTGGGACATGAAAGATTAAGTCAAAAGGCTTACATCAAAATGCTTGATATTATTTTCCAAACCAATTTGATAATCCTTAGTGATGGCATCAATTAGTTTATTTATGGTTACAATCTTAACAATTCAAATATAAGCCAAATTGCAATCAACCATGGCACATCATAAAGATAACATTAATTAGAGCTTTGCATCTCAAATTAACTGAATATAAACTTGGAAAAAAAATAGTGGTCCACAAATGCAATTCATCTATGTATCTCCCTTTATATAAGCCATTGTAGTAGGATGCACCAAGCATATGTTGTGTAACCACATAGATTTACACATGTGCTTTACACATGATGTCTGCCACCACTACTGGCTTCAAGCACAGTTGGTAGTTTGTCCACCACTATTACTAGCTTCAAATACAGTCGATAAGTTGTTGCTCCAGCGCTCTTGCAAAGTTGTCTCTTACTAGCATAATCACGGCATTACGGCTAGTTAAGTGACCAAGGACCGCCAAGATAAGGTCAGTAAAAGAGACGGCAAAGGTAAAGGAGGTGCATACATCAAATCAAATCAAATCCCATTACAACAAAGATGGAAGAATGGAAGGTAAGAGATGTAATATTAACAGAATTGGTCCATAGAGGGAGAGTGACAGATCTAAAGAAGGAGCTAAAAGTCTATAAGAAAATTTGGTGGTAAAAGAAACAGTTTGTTGTTTGTGTAACTATTTTATTAGAATGTGAAAGATAGAAAGAGAAGCAGTTTTTTGTGATAGTTTCTGCATAAAATGGGATTTGAATTTTTAAAAATAATGCCTACATAAAATGTGATCTTTTAAAATAAAATATAAAATAAAGAAAAAAATCATTGGTTAAAAAAGGAAAAAAATAAAGTGAATCAAGAAAACAAGTGAAATGACTTCAAAATTAGAGAAAAACACTATCAATATGGTTGTGATGGAAAAAGAAGAAGAAAATTGAGGAAAGGTAGGTGAATACGGGAGGGAAAATCAACAGGAACAGTAACGAAAGGGTGGTTAATTGTTGACATACCATTTATAAAATATTAGTTGATTGTTGATGTCCTACGATTGCTCTTAAAAGAGAATTTGTAACTGAATGATTTTTTATTTTGTGAGATAAAAACTTAAAAAAGCACAAATTATGGTGGTTATCCTCAAAAATTTTCTAAATAATGAGAATGAGTCTATTAAACTGTGAATAAATTAAACAATGAAGAATTAATTAGTAATTTTCAGACTTAATAATTTTTTAATGAGATGGAGTCCAACAAACATAGGTATTCTCTTTATTACAATTATAATAGATATTACATATATTTGTTATAGATATTATATATGTCATGTACATAGATGTATATATGTTATACATATAGCAACAAGTCAATTGTATATTAATATATGTATATATATTATATTGCATTTGCTAAATATGATATATTTTACATATGCCATATGTGTGTTTTGTTAATAATTTATATATGTAATAATATGTATAACTTTGTTTATTGTGTGAAAAAATTTATCAATTTGTAATTTAGATAAGTGGTAAAATAGACATATTATTAATTTTAAGTAAATGTCAAATTTGATATCTAATCTTTATGCAAAAATTTATTTAATACCTATTAGGAAAAATCAACAATAAACCTAAATCGATTTGAATAATTTTTCCTCTTGCTTATAGCGATCATAATAATAGAACAGAAATAAAGAAATAAAAACAACACATCAGGATTTATGTGGAAAACCTCAATTTAGGAAAAACCATGGGACAACAACTCAAATTTCTTCCACTATCAACAATAATGGGATACAACAATGTTTTTTTTCACTAGATAACACTAGTGGATCACACGGATCTTCACCACAAACGGTGGATTTCAACAATCATAGGCCTCTCTCTCTCTAGGATTTAGGAATAGCCTCTCATAAACCCTAAGACAAAATAAGGAGAATTTATATAGAACACAAAGGGAAAGCACAAATAGAACATAAGTTGGTACGATTAAATTAAAGGACAACAACTTTGAGAATAGTCACTGAACTTCGGCATTCCTACGCCGGTACGTACAATGGCAGCCTTGGCCGCTATACCGGCGGCGTACACCCCTAGGCTAACGGCTTTGATGTCGACCTAGCCTAATCCATGCTCTCGGAAATAATTTCCAATTTCAATGCTGGTGATTATATTGTTCAAGGCCCGCGACCTATGTTTTTTAATGCTAGTGTACAACAATCATCTTCCTTTGTTTGCAAAAAATCTCTTTATTTCCAAGTCTTCTTCTAAGTATATGTAATACTTAGGATTTTCTTGATTATAGATCCATATGAGTTAGATCTATAACCCAATAATACCTATATTTTGAAGCGATCAATTTAAGACCCAATCAATTTTTTTATGGTCAATTTTACTATCTACTTAATACGGTATGTTTTGTTTACTGACATACAAAAGGTATCTTCTTTTTTAATCTATACTACTTTTTCCAATGCCGTCTAACACTTAAAAACTAACACATTGCTTCCTACACAATAGAAAATAAGAGAAAATGGTGTTAATTGGATAATAAACACAACCAAAGAAAGTTTGATTAAATATTAAATTGACCACTTTAAAGTCTTAGCACCAAACTTGACATATTTCCTATAATTTTTTATTTCATTTAGAAAGGAACTAGGAGGGAATAAAAATCTACCCTACATATGAGTTTAACTATTTTCTTTATGAAAGGTACAAAATAATTATTAGAAATGAAAATTCAATGTTTCTTTTACAAGTAAACAAGATGATAAGGCATATTTCATTAGAATGTATCAAGGTTTGAGAATAAATTAAAATAAGATATTAAAATTTCAAATGTTTAGTGAAATGATCAGTATTTCATAAAGCGAGTTAAATAATGATTAATGTTTTAAATTATTAAAAATAAAAGGAGCTAACGTTATGTAAAGTAGAGTAATCGATGGATTTTTCAGTATCTATTTGTTATCATTTTAAAACGTTGATATTTTTTTTATTATTTTAGTCATATTTTTGTAGTTTTCAAACATATATTTATTAAGAAACAGATACTAATGAAAAATTGAGTTTTACTCATACACAAAATAAATAGATATGATAAAGATATACTGCAAATAAATTATAGATGCAAATTTAATAATATGATACAAATATAAATCGAACAACCCAAGCAGGCAATATTTTGTGAAACATTGATTTTTTTTATAATTATTGTCTTATTTGTCTTTTTCTCTCTTTTTTTTTTTTTTTTTTGGTCGCATCTTATTTTTCTTTTGGTGTAGTTTTTTTTCAGAACAATAAAATGTATTTCGAAAATAATTCCATATCAACCTCTATTACCTCCAAATTAAGGCGTCATAAAAGGACACTAAACCCTTCCCTTTCGTGAAAATAAAAACTACGGGAAGATGAATCACCGAATTACGACAGAAACCCAGTGATTGTCGGTACAGTAAAATGCACATTTACAGGTTAAACATCAGAGAGCTATCGCTATTTAAGTACAATCACAAACACAAAGTTCTTGAAATTATCGTAATTACGGACATCATTTACGGTAGATCTAAAACCCTAGGTGAAAGACACACAACATCACACGTACAAGAGCTTCATGCATCCTCCTTGCCAATAACCATAGCATGCAAGCAGGACCCAGCTCCCTTTGTTCTTTTTCAAACCATCTATGCAACTTTTTTTTTTTCTTCCATATCTCTCCATTAATTAAAAAAAAAAAAGAAAAATTAAAAGTTAGATGTTAAATCCAATACCATGTGGTCGCTGGAAGTTGGCAGACTTAATACAGCACGACTCAACAGATGAATTCCTTAATGAGTTTTATGACAGCCACAGCTCTAGCAGGATCCACGAGATCAATCCCATGGAACCCAACATCATCAAAGCAAGCTTCAACTTGTACTCCTGCCATAGCCAGCATGGTCACAAACTCTTGCTGGCGATCAAGCATAGGGTCCTTTCCAAATCCAATCACCAAGCACCTAGGAAGCAGCCTCAGCTTCTTTTTGTGAGGACCATCAATCATAGGATTACAGTACCGATGATCCCTGTCTGTCCCTTTTGGCAAGCTCAATTCCCATATCTTATCCAACACTGGCAATGGTGTTAAGGGATCCATGGCGAAACGTATTTCGGATCTACGCCTCTGTGTCCCTCCAAACATGGGTTGGTTCATTACAATTCCTGAAAATTTTAATGGCTCCAAGTTCAACTCCAGTGCTCTTTGTGCACAGAAATATGCCATATTCCCACCTTGGCTACTGCCGCATAGATAAAACCTAGAGGAGTCGCCGTAATCCTTGAGCCAAGCTCACCATTAGGATCAATGAATTGGTTCCGCAACCACTTGATCGCATCCACACCATCGTCGTACTGCGCAGGGAGGCGATGCTCGGGCGCAAGGCGGAATTCGAGGCTAACGATGATGGCGTTTATCTCGTACGACAACTGGTTGCAGAATACGTGCGTGATGCTGTCGTATGCATGGAATGAAATCCAAGTCCCACCATGGAAGTACAAGATGATGGGAAGCCTATCATCAAACATCATCAATGGATGGTTTTTTCGTTGGCCGGTAGACCCTAACGAAAGTCTTCTTTTGAGAATCAAGAGTAATGTCCTTGGAGACCACTCCTTGGCCGGAGTCCTCATCTGGGTTGGCTTCGCTGCTTGGGATAGACTCCCTGGTTAGAGTTCCATCGGGGTTCATCTTCATGTTCACGTACTCGAGAGGGTCGAACTCCGACATGTTTTACGATCGATAATGTCTATCGTGTGAAGTGTTTGATCTCTTGACCACAAAAACATTGAACAAACGATACATGCGTGGAAGATATAAAGAGGGTTGCTGTAGTTGTAGAAGAGAGAGCTTTCAACTGAGCTTGTGACGTGTGTTTTCGTGGTACCATCATTGGCTTTCCATGATTCTCGAGAAGGTTTGATGATGAAGGAACATGTTGGATCAAAGTCAAAAGTCA
The DNA here is from genome assembly GCA_024138025.1 of Combretum micranthum. Taxonomy (NCBI): domain Eukaryota; kingdom Viridiplantae; phylum Streptophyta; class Magnoliopsida; order Myrtales; family Combretaceae; genus Combretum; species Combretum micranthum. The sequence goes on along the minus strand of JAMXBD010003062.1, from coordinate 134,607 downwards.
AAAACAGTAATGTCTAACCCACCTACCTTCCCCCCAATTAGGAAAAAATTATCAAAAAGAACGACCTCGAGATTGTTATAACTTATTTGACCTCTAGGATATCAACAAAGTCAAACCCAATTGAAACAGCGTTGAATTCAACATATCTTAACTAAAATTCAAGCACAACTTCTCTACGTGCTCCATCAATTGCTTTAACTGCTACCTAATCTGATTGAAGATCACTATCCTATGGGTCAAATGAAGAGATATTCTTCCATCACCTTACCACCATTTTGACTTACGGTTTAACAGAGTAACAGACTTATAAAAAAGACATATTACTATAAAACTAGTTCTTTTAACAACATATTTTATACATTTTTATCATTAAATGAATTAGACCGTGATAAACGTATAATAGATTTGGATAACTACTATAAATTTAAAAAATTCTATGATATGTCACTAATTTTGTCCTCCTAATAAAATATGCATGAAATTAGTTTTGATGGAGATCATATATGATTCCATTGTAAATGTAAATATTATTTTGATCCTTAGCGTTGGATTATACCACCAGTTATATACATATGGCTTCATCATTATCTCTAATTGGTTTTCACATTTCCCAACAACTTACTTTCCCTTATCTTTATTAATTATTGAATAAACAAAAACAAATTTAAAAATTTATTCACTTTTATTATATCTCTAAATTTTTATTCATTACTTTATTATACTTCTATCGATAATAATATTAACTATTAACCTTTTACTATCAATTTTTAACAAAGATTCTTTTAACCTTAATTAATTAATTTATTTATTATTTTATTATACTGTATATTCAATTTTTTTATAATACTTTTCAAAATATAATTTATTATTTCAAATATAATTTTAACATTTCACCGTTTTGCTTAAACCTTAGCCCTGCTCCTCAAGACCTTGCCGATCAATCACCAATGCGTCTTCTCTCAGTAACATGTCTCTCCTCGTACGCTCCTTTGCGAGTAATGCTCAAGGACAAATTCTTAAAGGATTGGAGCACCAATCGATAGGATCTGGAACACATCTTCTATTTAACTTGCCAAAATTTTTCTCTTGTGCGTCTCTTTGGTATTGATAGGCCTGCCCCGAGCCTCTAGTCCGTCTATGCAAGGGATGACCTGTCACGTGACTTGGCGGATAGTTATTTAATTATTTATTATTTATTTTTAATTTCTACATGAGATAATTGATAATTGTATTACAACACTTTGACACTAGGTAGCGACTCAGATTTTGACTCGACGATCGAACCCGACTAGGTAACGACTCAGATTTCGACTTGGCATTAGTGGTCACCCATCATTCCACTAGAACAAGCTGGTCAAGCCATGAAAAAAATGTTAAAAACAAAACAAAAGTAAAAGAAGAAAATTAATGTAAAAAAAAAAAAACAAATGTTTAATTATTTTTTATGTGAATACTGAAAATTTATTATTAATCATAATATTAAATATGATGTTGTTACTAATAACATAAATAAAAAGTAAGTTTAAAAGGATTTTTTATTGAATTAATATAGACCTTTAAAGAAAGTGATTTCTTATTTCCTAAGAATACAAGACTTATTTTACCTCATCCTGTTTTTATTTTGTGGGAGTTGTTTTAGTCTTGAGTGTTTCATGGTTCTACATTGTTATACAACTAAAAGTGAATGTGCTTATTTGCAATTAAATCACAACTTAAGCAAATCTTTCAACAAATATGCTAAAAACTATTATTCTTATGCTCAATTTTATTTCAACTTAAAAATTTATTTTAGTTAATTTTAAATTTATGTTTTAATTTTATCATTTTTGCTTGCTAAAAAACGATAGAGACTGTAACTTGACTGATTTGGGCTTGAGTTACCATGATGAAAATAAGTCTTGCACAAGCTAGAAACTCGGTTAGTGGCGCATGAGCATGGGCTCGGTATGGCCAATCCAATGCTTAAGTTGGAGGTTGTTATGATAAGTTTTTAGATTGAATAAGAGTATATAACTATTTATTCCCTCCTCCTTCCATGTAAAGCTGCTATTACGATGTTTACTTGATGGAAACAACAATTCATAAAGAATTACTAAGGAATAGCAATTCATATCCCTACACTCATGAATAGCCATTCGATGTCTTTTACTTTTCCAACTTTGTCTTCTTAAATACCCATATCTTGAAAAATATTATCTATATATTTATTCCCTTTTTGGAATAAAAATAAGAGACATTATAAATATTTTTTCCTTTTATTTCAATAATCACTTGCTTTATTTTTTACACCAAGTGAACATGATAAAATCGATTACAATCTTATTACATTCTTATATAATTAGAATTCCATTCCCTCTTTGATCTATACATCGAAGTGAATAAGCTGTTAGAAATTCTTAGATTTTACAAAAAAAAAAAAAAACTTCATGTAAAACTAATTTCCAAATCAGGATCTTCTAAACATGATAGAAACAATCAAAATTATAATGGTTTTGATACATACCGTTGTCCATGATTTTGAATTCCAATCACGAGAAGAAAATCTGTTTTGATTTTGTCTTGGTGATTTTCTCCCACTCTACCTTTCTCTTTTCTATTTCTCTTTTGATGGTGGAGAATGAATAATTATTTTGTAATGAAAAGTCACAATACTTTTCTTTTAACTGTCATATATAAATAAGGAGAGTGGAGGGATTTGAAACCCTATGACTCAAAATTACCATTATGCCCAAATGACCATCATATTGAGCCTTTCATATTAGAGTCATACCATAAGTCACATGGGCCATTAATGTTAAAATAATTTAACAATCTCCCACTTGGCCCATGTTACGACATGATGAATCAATAACCAATAAGAGTGCACCATATTTAGAGTTCATCAAATCAGAATTCTCAATTGAATTAAAATGGTTGGATCATGGCGGTCACACATCTTTTAATGACATGATTCCTTCCATGTATCACATGATCATTATAATTCATAATAACTTAACCGAGGAACATTAAAACTTTAAATTGTCATTTCCAAATATGCTACTAGTTATCTCATAAACAATAACTGTATACAACCTGATGTAGATAACAAAAGCAAGCAAAACCATAACTTTAACTGAATTCATAAGTGTCATAATAATACGAGCAGTACAACCATATGTATATATATTTATACATTAACCATCAAATCTGTGAGGACCTGTCTAAAATGCCCATCCGTTCAACATGTCCAGTAAACGTTTTCGTGGCAAACCTTTAGTTAACGGGTCCGCTATCATCAGTTCAGTACTAATATGCTCAATTGACACTCTTTGGTTTTGCACTTCTTCCTTAACAGATAAGTATTTCAAATCCATGTGTTTCGCACCCTTAGAATACCTATCATTCTTAGAGAAGAAAACAGCTGCAGAATTATCACAATAAATTCTTAATGGCTTATCTATACTGTCGACTAAATCAAGCCTTAAGATAAAATTCCGCAACCACAATGCATGAATAGTGGCCTCAAAGCATGCCACAAATTCAGCCTCCATAGTGGAAGTAGCAATGACAGACTGCTTCCCACTCTTCCATGAAACTGCTCCTCCAGCCAACAGAAACATGTAACCAAATGTAGATTTCCTCGAGTCTACACATCCAGCATAATCTGAATCCGAATAGCCCACTACTTCAAGATGACTTGACCTTTTATAAGTAAGCATATAATCCTTGGTGCCTTGTAAGTACCTAAGTACTTTCTTTGCAGCTTTCCAATGATCTATTCTAGGATTACTTTGATATCGGCCTAACATTCCTATAGTGAAACTAATATCTGCCGAGTGCATGTCTGAGAATACATCAAGCTTCCAACCAGTGATGCATAGGGAATGGATTCCATTGATTTTCGTTCCAAATCATTCTTTGGACATTGCAATTCACTGAACTTGTCCCTTTTCTGAATTGGAACTATTCCTGCAGAGCAATTTTCCATTCTAAATTTCTCTAATACTTTATTGATATAGCTTTTTTGAGACAATCCTAATAATCCTTGTGATATATTGCGAAATATCTCTATTCCTATCACATAGGATGCCTCGCCCATATTTCATTTCAAAAATTTCAGAGAGAAATTTCTTTACATCATGTAACAAACCCATGTCATTAGTAGCCAAAAGGATATCATCGACATATAAGACCAATATAATAAACTTGCTCCCATTGACCTTCATATAGATACATCGATCAACGGTATTCTCTACAAAACCGTATGATGTAATGGTATTATTGAACTTAATATACCATTGTCGGGAAGTTTGTTTTAATCCATATATCGACTTCTTTAACTTACACACCAAATTTTCTTATCCTGTGGTTATAAAACTTTCAGGTTGGTCCATATAAACTTCCTCTTCTAAGTCACCATTCAAAAAGGCGGTTTGTCCATCCATTTGGTGAAGCTTTAAATAATAATGAGCCACCAAAGCCATAATAATTCTTAAAGAGTCCTTCTTAGAAACTGGAGAGAAGGTCTCTTTATAGTCAATGCCATCTTTTTAAGTGTAACCTTTAGCAACAAGTTTGGCCTTGTATCTGTCGATGTTGCCAATATGTCGATGTTGCCGTTTGAGTCTCTTTAGTCTTAAAGACCCATTTACAACCAACTCGTTTTGATCCTTCAGGCAACTCTACTAGCTCCCAGACTTTATTTACATCCATTGATTTCATCTCTTCCTTCATGGCATGGAACCACTTTTCAGAATCACTACATTCCATGGCTTATCTAAATGAGACTGGATCTTTATCAATGCTTAAGTCAGATTCGTGTTCAAGTGAGTAAACCATATAGTCATTCGATATACCTGGTCTTTCTGTCTCATAGACCTCTGTAATGCCAATTTCTTGTGGTGTCTCTGGCTCATTTGTGACTTGCACATTGTTGCTTGGTTCACCTCTAGTATGTTCACTTTGTGTGTTTTGAACATCAACTTGTCGTTGCAGCTTGTTGCCTGACTGTGATGTAACAAAAAGAACAATAACCTGATTAGAAACACCGAGTATAGGGGTCTCTTCTTGAAATTCTCTAATATCCACCTTTTGTGATTCCCCACTCCCACTAAATTGACCATTTTCAATGAACTGAGTAATACCGGACTCAACTATTCTTGTACTGTTGTTAAGACAATAAAATCTGTACCCTTTTGATTTTTCAGGATAGCCAATGAAATAACCACTAATGGTTCTTACATCAAGCTTTCTTTCATGTGGATTATATATCCTTATTTCCACTGGACAGCCGCAAACATGAAGGTATCTTAAACTGGGTTTCCTACCTGTCCATAATTCATAAGGAGTCTTAGAGACTATCTTACTAGAAACCCTGTTCAGCAGATATGCAACAGTTTTTAATGCATGCATCCATAAGGACAAAGGTACAGTGCTGTAACTTAACATACTCCAAACCATATCCATAAGTGTACGATTCCGCCTTTCAACCACACCATTTTGTTGTGGTGTACCAGGCATTATATACTGTGCACATATGCCTCAACTTTCAAGGAATTTTGCGAATGGACTAGGACATTGTCCACTTTCATTGAATTTACCATAATATTCATCACCTCTGTCTAATCTCACTACTTTTACCTTTCTATCTAACTGCCTTTCAACTTCATTAACAAACACCTCTAAGATGTCAACTGATTGTGACTTTTCATGCAGTAGATATAAGTAACAATATCGTGAGTAGTCATCAATAAATGTGATGAAATACTTTTCACCACCCCATGTTGGAATGTCAAAAGGACCACAAATATCAGTGTGTATCAATTCAAGGAGTTCATTACTTCTTGTGGCTGGATTCTTTGATATATGTCTAGTTTGCTTACCTTTTATGCAATCAACACATATATCCCAGTCAGTAAAATCCAATTGAGGCAAGATTTCACCTTTCACCAACCTCATTACCCTTTCTTTGGATATATGACCTAATCTTTGATGCCATAAGAAAGCAGAACAATCATTGTGTGCATTACGTTTGTTACCTATACTATGCTCAACAAGAAACAGAGATTCAGCATACATAACATCAAGATTAAAACGATATAAATTATCAACTAAAGTACCAGATCCATAATAGTACGAATGTCTATACAATGAAAATACACCGTTTCCAATCTTAAAGTTAAAACCTACTTCATCCAACTTTGCAACAGAAACTAAATTTCTAGCACATTCAGGAACATAGAGACACTTTTCTAGATCCAGGCGACACCCAGTATCCAAAATCAATCTGTACGTCCCAATTCCTTCTATTCGTGCCTTCATTTGTTTCCCATATAAAGAAACTGTTCAGTTCCTCTTATGGGCTGGATTGAAAGGAATCCTGCATAATATGTGACACATGAATAGTAGCCCAGAGTCTAACCACCAAGTATTATTAGGCACTTCAATTACATTTGATTCAAAACATACTGATATACAGTACATACCTTTCTTTTCGAACCAAGCCTTTCTTTTTAGACAATCTTTCTTGAAGTGACCCGTTTTCTTGCAGAAAAAACACTTCTGATCCTTATGGATTTGACCTCCACCAACTTTCATAGAGGCTTTGTCCTTCTTCTTACCCTTCTTGCCTGGTTTAGACTTACTGCTACCAGCATCATTATGAACAGTGAGATGAACAGAGTGATCCTTCATCTTCTTTAATCTCCCTTCTTCCTGAACCAACATGGCCTTTATTTCCTGAAGGTTCCATTTTTCCTTAATGGTGTTGTAATTCACCTGGAACTGACCAAACTCAGGAGGAAGCGAATTGATGATGAATTGAACCAAAAAAGATTCACTCACATCCATACCCATTAACTTCAGTTTTGCTGCTAGATTAGCCATGCATGTCACATGATCATGAATGGGCTGTGACCAATCAAATTTCTTGGTCGTTAGCTCACTCATTAGGCTCCCTACAATAGATTTGTCAGCTATATCTGATTGAGAGTATTCCTTAATTCTCATTATAAATTCCCTTGCATTTTCCGTCTTAGGCATCGATGGCTTGACATTTTCAGCTATCGTCATTCGCATCAAGTTCAAACTCAGCCTATTAGACCGTTCCCAAGTCTCATAAAGAGACTTGTCTGACTCAGTACTAGTCTCAGTAATGGCTGCAGGCTTTTCATCAGAAATAATTGCTAGGTCCAAATCCAAAATGCCCAGTTGAAATTGGATCTGTTCAGACCATTCCGCATAGTTTAGCCCATTGAACTTGATCATTCCATTGCCCAAAGCGAACAAATTACTAGAAGCTGTAAATGTAATCCAAATATACATATTAATGCTTTGAGTAAACTTAAATGGATTCAAACAAATGATAAACTTTAACTATGTATTTAAGGTCACCTTTGGGTGATACCTTAATGCATAACTTTAATCAATAATGATGCTTAGATAAATATACTTTGATAGATCAATCAATCATACTTAAGTCAATATGTATGTTATCTTTGGATATACAGCCATATTCACCCAGTATATCAATGAATCTCTTTTAGTATCATTAATTATAAGCAATGATCCATCTTTGGATGATCTCCTAGCCTTATGATTAATGATTACAATTGTTCATTTCAAACTTTTATATCATTTTATTAGCATCTAAAGAAGATGAACAATTGAAATTCACAATTAAATATTTAAATCCTTCCAAGCTAGGCACTTTGGTGACTAACAAGCTTTTGACATTTCATTTACACTAACATAATCTCAACAAACATCAAACTTTTCAATCATTAAGATCATTCAAATTAACAAATATCAATAAACTATCGTTAATGCGGAAAATATCAGAAATATAGCACATATATATATTTGCAGATATTTGTTTTTATTTTCCATGTTCGTGAAGCATACATAGACCAAACTATGTTTGGAAATAGGAACACATAATTCAACGTTCCGTTAAATGTTCGTACTCGTACACTTCCAATTCCGGTCAAATCCAATTCCAGGATTCAAAATCACGTCATGTTCTATATTTCATTTTCGGAAATCAGGAATATTTCATGGAATATTTATATTACGGAAACATATGTTCCTTCATTCATGTTTTATGAAATGTTATTGTTTTCTGAAACGGAAAACATGAACATTACATGATATCCTGGTAAATTCCGAAACGGAAAACATGAAAAGCAATAATTCGTTAATGCAAATGTATAAACATTTCGGAAAATTAAATTGAATGGGTTTTCCATACCCGCTCTGATACCAATTGTTAGAAATTCTTAGATTTTACAAAAAAAAAATATTCATGTAAAACTAATTTCCAAATCAGGATCTTCTAAATATGATAGAAACAATCAAAATTATAATGGTTTTGATACATACCGTTGTCCATGATTTTGAATTCCATCAAGAGAAGAAAATCTATTTCGATTTTGTTTTGGTGATTTTCTCCCACTCTACCTTTCTCTTTTCTGGTTCTCTTTTGATGGTGGAGAATGAATAATTATTCTGTAATGAAAAGTCACAATACTTTTCTTTTAACTATCAAATATAAATAAGGGGAGTGGAGGGATTTGAAACCCTATGACTCAAAATTACCATTATGCCCATATGACCATCATATTGAACCTTTCATATTAGAGTGATACCATAAGTCACATGGGTCATTAATGTTAAAATAATTTAACATAAGCTGTGAGTGCGACATTACCCAAAATGTCAATTACTCGAATTTGGTAGAGACTATACGTCTACACTTAGGTGGTTTAGGCTTGGGTTACCATGAAGAGAATAAAGCCAATAAGATAGAAACTTGGTTAGTGGCATATCCGGTATGGATTCGACATGGTTACTCCAATGTTTAAGTCAGATGTTGTCATTGTAAGCACTTAGATTGAATAAGAGTAAATGATTGACTGCAACATTATCCTAAATATCACTTGCTCGAATCCGGTAGAGATTATACCTGGGTGATTTAGGCTTGGGTTACCATCTTGACAATAAGGTCTGTAAGACATAAACCTGCTTAATGGCGCAACAAGTATAGGCCCCACGTGGCCGCTTTGATGCTTAAATTAAAGGTTGTCATGATAAGCCCTTAGATTGAATAAGAGTAAATGATTGAGTGCAACACTACCCTAAATGTCACTTGCTCGAATCCAATAGATGCTATACTTGGGTGATTTGGGCTTAGGTTACTATGAAGTGAATAAAACCTGCAAGATAGAAATTTGTTTAATGGTGTGCTAGGCATTGGCCTCGCATGGCCACTTTGATGCTTAAGTCAGAGATTGTCATGATAAGCCCTTAGATTGAATAAGAGTAAATGATTAAGTACGACATTACCTTAAATGTCACTTGGTCGAATTCGATAGAGATTGTACTTTGGTGATTTGGGCTTGAGTTACCATGAAAAGAATAAGGCATGTAAGATAGAAACTCAGTTAGTAACATGCCAGGTATGGGCTCAGTGTAGTTGTTCCAATGCTTAAGTTAGAGATTGTCATGATAAGCTCTTACATTGAATAAGGGTAAATGATTGAGTGTGATATTACCCTTTTCGTCATATGAAGGTGATTATTTACAAGCAATCAACTTGGCGGTTAAAGGCAACATGTGCTAGTGGGCGGTTGGCGATGGTTGTGGAGGACTTGGATTAGACCCACTACTTCACTATTGGATGTATGATTTGTCCAAGCCACATGTGATGAGTGGCGAGTAGAGTAGAGGTAACCGAGTGAAGGTCATGGGCTCTTGGAGTGAGTTCAAATCGTGTATCATGGTGCATGTTGTCAAGGTTTGGAGTTAGTTGGTCGATCCAGTTCATTAATGTGTTAGGCTCAACTTGTGTGGTCTAGGTTCTAATTTAGACCATCAATAATCATTATTGAAGTTTTTTCCTATATTTAATTTTAGCTTCTTAAAAGATTATTTCAACTTTTTTTTATTATTCTATTTTGAAAAGAAAATTGACAGTTCAACAACTCGGTTGCTTGTGAATTGGCATTAGCTTGGATTGCTTTGTTTATGTGTTTTTCCTTTTTTGGCCGATGCTTTGTTTATACGTTGATTTCTGCTTTGTCAATTTGAACGAATTTATTACATGCTTATTATTGTTTAAAAAAAATTACACAAATCCAAATTTCATAAAAATAAATTGCACAAATACCATCACCATATCGCATATAAGGTATGAGATGCACGGCTTTGCATGTATATCGCATGTCCAATATACAATACACTTTGAAGCTATATCATACATTCAATATGCGATGCACACATAATTATACATGTATAACTCATTGAACATGCAATATACTCTCAAATTTGTATCGCACACCCTATGTGGGATACAATAATTTTAAAGAATTTTGTATAGTATCGTTGTTGTATCTCACCTCTTAGATGTGATACATATATAAAACTTTGTATCTCTTCTTTAATATGAAATATAAAAATAGTAATTTGGTAAATTTTTTTATATAATTTATTTTTATAAGGACAGTAGACGTGCATTTTCACCTGATTGGAGATATATGACTTCCAAGGCAGCTCGGGTCCTAGGCTTTGGGGAAGGTTTACATATATTTTTTAATAAATTAAAAATTAAAAAAAATCTAATTTAAGCTGAAATATGGGCGCTTTGGGGGATTCTTGATTATACCAGTCTGTATTGCAGTTCCTGCCACTCAATTTTGGACAGCATGTCCGTTGCAGCACTGAGTCTCTGTCCTTTGCAAACACAATGCCAATCTCATCAACATCACCGTGTGTTGGCCTTTTCCGGATCATCAACACCTCCGCCAAATGGAAGAAACCGCCTTCCTCCAGCTCCGAGGACTAAATTCCGACTCAATTCTACCAATCCACGCCATTCCCAGAGTTCCACTCTTCCCACCAATTTGTTATCCTTTCTTTGTCCTCTTCTCAAGCTCTTCTCGGTCAGTCCAGTTCTGGCGACTATTAACCGTGTAGTTTGCATAATCATATGTGTTGAATCCATCCAAATTATACACCTTAACATGATTGAAAAGAAACCCCCCCACCCTCTTCTACTTTTTGATTATCCAGTTTACCACAGTCACGACACTTATTAGTGATTTTGTTCTCAAACTTCAGGAATAGATTTAGTTCCTGTCCTAGAAAAAAAATCTTAAAGACAAACTTCACTGAATTTCATGAGTCCCTTTTACGAGATGCCACTTATGCAGTTTTCTATAACTACTGACTTCTAATTAATCAACATGTTATAGCTATTAAACTAACCACTAAGTTCATTAAATCATAACACTCGAACTAATTGCATAATATTCCTAAACTAAATCATAACAAACATAACAGTGTTATAGAGTGTGTATGATCTGTAGATAAAGCTTTATTTATTTATTTTAACTATGGCCACAAAGTGGACAGTGCTATTTAAAGGAATAGATTATCAAGGTTACGATTGTGTGTTGGATAAAATATATCGCCAAACTGTGTTGCTTTCCATGTTTCGATCGATGCTGCCAAATATGAACCACTTTGCACGCGGCAATATAAAAGTACCATATTGTTTGAGGGCTGTGAAATTTTGTCTTAGTTCACATTGCCAATAATGGATGTAGAACACCATGACATTATTACTTACAATTTTTCTGCTGTCAATCTGAAAGTGTCTCCATCCTCCAAGTTGAGGTAAACTCTTTCTAGCTGTAAAAACATTAAGATGGAAACTTCCAAAGGATACGGGCTATACATTACAATTTTAACACTTCGTCTTAGGTTGGTTTGGGACATTAGTTAAAGCCATCAGGTAGAAATAATTATGAAGGACCTCATGCTGGTACCAAGTTGAATACTGGCATTATTTGAATAAGATTAGCAGAAATATATGATGGGCTGGATGATTATCTACATTTTGTGTTGGTTGATCGGTACTTCTTATTGTTGTCTATCTTTTCCTATGGGTGATCGTATATTGCTTTAGGTTATTCGAATAAAATTACTTGTTATTACTATTTAAATGAGGTAGCGAAAATATATGATGGGCTGGTTTATTAGTATCTACTTTTTGTGATGGATTAATATTAATTCTGTTTGGTATCTATCTTTTAAGATGGTTGAAATTACACTCGGTTTTGGAGCCTTTATCATATCTTCATTTGTTCTTTGGGGCAAATAGCAAACTGAGATTAAAATGAATCAAAAGCTTGTTGTCTTTCATTGCTAGTAGTCGCCTCAGCTTTAGGCCATTGTTTCATTAGTAATAGGAATGCAGTGGCTAGTAAGGTGGAAGTTGTAACGAGCTAAAAACCACCTTTTGGGGAGAGTTATCTGGTCCTGGACGCCCATCCATCCTCCCCTCTTCTACTGTCTCACGTTATGTTTTGGGATGGTGTAAATGCATAGATCCTCTTGTCCATGTCGGAATGTTTTTGTTCTCAATCAATCATCCTTTTCAACCCCCTCGAGAGTCTTCTTGTGCATGATGCCAGCATAGTTAGTGTCTGATGTTGATATTGTCCATTGAAAGATGGCTTTCATTTATCATTGGCTTATTCTTTTATTCTATCATAGGGAAAATGAAAAGAAAATAAGAGGAGGAATTAATTCAATTGAATAGAGTACTATAGCATATTTCATTCTTTCTCTTAACCATCTTCATTTCTTACTCATAAGAATGTGATGGGATTTTAAGCCTCTAACCCCTTTTTTACTTGCTCGAATATGCAGCAATACATAGAAGTAGAGTAAACAATTTATCTTTTTGGCTTTCTCTATGTTATCATCAATAAATCTGTCCAAATTCTTATCTTATTCTCTGTTGTAGTATTATTGGTTCTTCCACTTACCTGTTGGGTAATTAGTTATCCAATGTGACACGTGAAGCATGAAGTTCCATGTCTTCAGTATACATTGTGATGCCCCTTCGAATTTAAATTTCAGTAGTTCTTGAATTTCATTTTTACCCTATTTCCTCTGTTGTGCACTTAACTGTTTGCATCATGACGTTTCTGTTTCTTACTTATGCAGGGAGGAGATCCCTCAAGAGAGAGAAATTTTACTGTTGAGGTAATTTATTATTTTCATGAGGTTTTTCCATTACATCATAGTTATTGTCCCAACACTTTGTTTCCATCTTCATTATTGAATAGGACAGGAATGTTTTCCCCCTTGGATAAGATTTTGATACCATGACATTGCGAAGTTCAAAATTACATGACAATGCATTTTCCACAATGGAAAAGGAAAATTCTTTCCCTCATTATTTCACTAACTGACTTTACACCAGCTATGTATATACATATATATCACATGATAGGCAGCAACTTCTTCTTTATCAACCCTGGCAAGATTTCCATGGGGCTCAAGAGCAATAACAAGTTCTTTACAAAACGAGGCCAGCACTTCCGATCCTCCCATGCGCTTGCAACTTTTTGAATTTGGTAAGCTTTTCATCTTTTTCTAGTTCCTCCCTAGTACCCATTAGGATTGGTATCTATCTTGCGTATGCATATCTTGCATGCTGTCTCTTCTCAGACCATAGAGTTGGATTCTGATGATTTCACTTGATTATTTTATTTGCATGCTGATGTCAGCCGTACTTGTTTAGGAAGGTGTAGGCATGGCTTCACTCGTAGATGCTTCATGTCATTAACAATGTTTATAGTTGCCTAGATTCTTCTATATTTTACTCTAATACGCTCTTTTTGAACAGAGGCATGCCCTTTTTGCAGGAGGGTTCGTGAGGCCTTGACTGAGCTAGATCTTTCAGTTGAGGTATACCATGAAATGATTTTAGGATTCATGTGATTCGTTTCTGAAGACTTTCATTGTGATTTGAGGATAAATCTTTCTCTCTGCTTTTTGCTTGGCTTAAGATATCTTTCCACTTTTCAATTTTGTATATATTAATTTGTTATTAATTAATTTTATTGGAGAGAGATGGCTGCCAATCGGACTGATGCTAATGAGTTTTAATGTAAACACTTTCAAGTCTCCAAAGGTTCATGGTCAAGTAAATGCAGTTGCTTTATGATAAGGTCATTACTAGAACAGCGTAAACTCTGAGATGATATAATTATACTCTAGCAAAGAACCTCTTCTTGGATTCTGTATGAACCTCCATAAAGTTTTCAGTCTGTCCCTAGAATTGTGAATTTCAGTTATTCTCATTATGTTGGATGACAAGTCTTACCTGCCTAACTAAGATTAAAAACGACTTTACTGCCACTTCTCTACAGTACTTATTGGAAATTGAACATGCTTGTCCTCAAATTACCATGTTTCTATCCCACAGGCCATCCAGTTGTGGGCATGCCTTCCTTCTGGCACTTGTCGTTTTTCTAAAGTTTGATATTGAAATACTGCTTGAGTAAACATCTGTCCACATGACCTGAGTTTTGAAAGTCAGGCTTCATTATTTCCTCATCTTATATAGGGGAAGCTAGTTATTTGGGCAAATGATCATAATAGTATGTATTCTGGAAGATGTTAAAGAGTGGTGCTAACTGAAGGTGAAGAAAAATCATTATATGTAGAATGGATACCTTAATTACAATTTTTCATATGCTGCCTTGACCAGACTTGAGTAGATTGTTGAAGCAAGCTGGCCACTGTAGTATAAAACTATTATTATTGCAAATGATGTTAAAGTTATTAGAGTGCAATTGCTGATAGTACGAATGCAAAACCTAACTCGATAGAAATAGGTTGTGTTTGATGGTATACCTTGATCAAGTTGTACGTAAGTTTCAAAGCAGTTTTCACTCACTTGTTCCAAAACAGTGGTCTGCACAGGACATCCCTGTCATTGACTTTCAGAATCTTGGTGAAACTTTGATGGCATCAGTAGCTTTTCCTTTATGAGTTCTTCCTTGTTTTGAGGCAATCTGTCTTTTCTAGTTTTTCAGTGTTGACTTGTTGGCATAGTTTTGCAGATTTATCCTTGCCCAAAAGGCTCTGCAAGGCACAGAGAAATTGTCAGAAACCTAGGTGGCAAGGAACAGTATGTATCTCCTCTTGTCAGATTCCAACAAAATAAAAATTGATGTTTGACATTTTGTTTTAGCCAAAGTGCCTGAGCTGGGTGAACCTCAATCCTCGTAATTCTGGGTGAACTGTTATAGATATTTCAGAAATAGCGAGGGGGAGAACTAGGCTGCAAAATTAGATTATTTTGACAAAAATTCTTTTATCATCTTTTCTCTTCCCTTCTGAATTTTTCTACAAAGTTATTATCACTCTTGCAGGTTTCCCTTCTTGGTTGACCCAAATACTGGAGTTAAAATGCATGAAAGTGGTATGTAGTTCTTTACCCGAAAAGGTGACTTCTTTCTTCTCCTGTCAAAGTGGTTTTTTCAAAAGCCATAAGATATATATTTAATTCAACGCCAATATGTATCTTCTATATGTAATTTTACCTAAGGGGGGAAAAAAATGTTGACAGGTGATATTGTGAAGTACCTGTTTCAGAATTATGGTCAGGGGAGAAGCCCCACAGCAGGACTTCTAGAAAGGTATAGCACATGCCAGGTCTTTCTTACTGGTGAAGAATTTTATAAGTCATCCAGGTATATTTAATTTGGCAGATGTGAAGGAATGTGTCTAATTAGCAATGGTTTGCTACTTAAAACCTCTGACCAGATCGCATTTGAGCAAAATTAGTAAAAAGTCTGATTAAAACAATGAGATAAAGTTATGCCTTGTGGTAATTATTTTTCACCATGCAGCACATTGCTTACTGGATGGATGCCTACTATTCTTCGTGCTGGAAGAGGAATGACGTTGTGGGAGAAGGCAAGACCGGGGCCACCACAGAAGAAATTGGAACTTTTCTCTTATGAAAACAATCCTGTAAGGCACTTTTCTGTGACTTTATCTCCTCTTAGTAATACGTCCGAGTTGATCATAATGTGTACATACATAAGGGCTATAACCAGTTTTTGAAATGCATATTTAGTAGTCTTTTCCAGGTTTGCATTGATTCAGACAATCATGTTGACTTATCTCCCTTATATTATTGTGAAGCAGATCTTTAGGAACTTATCATGTGTATCATTGGCTTATGAAGGTGTTTCTGGTTTTAGAGTTGATCTTGTGAATCATTTAGTAGTAACTGGAAGATGGCTGATACGAATTCTGTGATGTCTATTATGGGATGGAAAGCTGATAACTCTTAATATCTTGGTTTACACTTGGTTTAGTTCATTCAACAGAAGTTTGCAGTGGCTTATTTGAGAAGTCAGAAAAGGCTTGGTAGTTGCAAAAGTAATTATTTGTCAAAAGGGGCTGACTCAATCTTATATGAAGTGTCCTATTTGGACATATTTTATATCCTTCTTCCATACCTGTGGTGATGAGTTGGACTTTTGATTAATTAACATCTTTTCTATGATTGACCTCCTTAAGATTTCCTTTATGATGATCATACAAGGTGAAAAAAACTTCACCGAAAGAGAAATAAAAATTATTCAGTCGTTTGCTTTGGGTAGATTGAAGAAAGCTCTTCGTGCCATTTGGGATTGGAAGTCTGCAATGGAGAATCATGCACTATCTGTGAAGGTTATTTCTGCTAGATATGGGCTAAGCTCAGTGGCTGGTGTTCACTGAAGCTTATTGGCTGGTGTTCACTGAAGCTTATTTTCTTGTACAAGCCTTTCGAAGTGCCTTCAGATAGGTTGAGGATGCTTGTTGCTCATGTCTAATGGCAGATCCTTTCAAAATAAGATCAAACTGTGTCACAATTATTGCATGAAATTTCCTTGCCCACCCCAGTAGTACTGCAAGTTTACTCCCACCAACAGTAGTCTTAGCTGCAAAGGGTTTAAAATTGGATGTTTCCTAGCATATCATTGACAAAATTATTTGAATCTTTATTGCTTTTGAGATAATTAGTTGTTTATTTTCTATTTGGGGCATCCATATTGCGGGTACACATCTCTCTCAAGTAGGAGATGGGAAGAGGATCTGATTTGGCATGATCATTGATGTGTAAATGGACTGTAACAATTTCTATTTCCCTATCTTTGTATCTTGAACAAATACAATTGCACATAATGCTGATAATATTCCTCATGCTCATCAAGGTTCTGCATGTTAAAGTCCGATTTTTTTATGCTGAATCTTCCTCTGCATTGTATTTCGATGGAAGCTTTGCTTTACTAATTTTGTTTAGAGAGATCAATGCATTGAATGTGATGTGGGCGACTTTTGTTAGATTAGGGATCCTCCTTGGATAATTGGTTTTTGTTTTTTCCAAGGCTGAAAAGTACGTACAAAATTAGGGGCATTACCTACAATGGGCTGTAGATAAACAAGATGCAAACCCAAATGTTGATGTGATCCAAAGAAGTGAGACAGATGGGATCCTAAATGTATATGGAGCCCATTTAGATCCACAAATTGTGTACTTCATCTACATATCCTGTAACAACTTAACAGTTGAATTGGATGGTTGGTTAATGTATTGGCATTAGTTAGTGACTGAGTACTAGTCTTTTTAGTTCTATAGCATGAAATACCCCCTGGGGCTGCCCTTATGGTCAAGGCCCAAGAGAGTCACAGGGATAATTTGCATGAGCTCTTGGGTTGCAAGCTATACTTAACTAGTGTACAAGTTTTAGAGGTGGTCCATGTGCCCAAAATTAGCTGGTCATACTATGGCTGTGCCCCTTTTTTAAAAGATTCTGTAAGTCTCCCTATAAAGCACATTAAGCTCTAACTTAATTTGCCAAAATCTTGAATTACTAAGTAAGCTAAATGTGCCTTGATGCTGCTTTACATATGTAGATTCTGATGAGCTAATCATGTCAGTCACTAGTTTTATGACTTTTTGTCCCTTACCAATGTGATGCCTAGTTACTTGTGGGTCAACCATGTTGGAAAAACGTGGCAATAATTTCACCTTAGGTGGTTTTCCCTTTCTAAGTTTAGTCCAAAACTTCTTTGCGTGCATGTTCATTGATGCTGACAAAAGTGCAACCTTAATTACCATTATAAATTGAACCATGACTGAATCAAAGAAAACCTCAATAATCAAAAGGGTGAACATAGTTTTCCAATTCATCCTCAATAATCAAAAGGGTGAACATAGTTTTCCAATTCATTTAATGTAGTCTTGGTATTATTTGTTAATTGCTTAATGTAAGCCATATATTGAAATCATTGGAGGGAAATGTAAGCACAAACGGCATTTTTATGATGCTCTTAATGCACCATGTATAAAGTATTTCCAATTATACCCAACCAATTGAAGTGGAGGAATGCAGTTCAATTTTATGCTCAAGGTCATGATCACTTGAGATGCACATTGTTTTGTTGGGGGTGGGGGGTTGGTATTTTGTTTTTCAAGAGTGAAATCTCTCTCTTCCCCTTCTTTTTTTTTTTTTTTTTTTCACCTTTGAATTTGATGAAGAAAACTGCACGATCTTTCTTCTCTTGTAAATTTTTTTAATTGCTATTCTGTCTAATTTTCAGTATGCTCGAATTGTTCGTGAGGCACTCTGTGAGTTGGAGCTTCCATACATCCTGCAAAATGTCGGAGAAGGTTCTCCAAGGGAAAAGCTACTTCTTGATACATGCGGGTCAAAAGAGGTTGGAATTTAAGCATAGAAACCTCCAGCTGCATCATAGAAATAAAATTTACTCTACAGCTAAACTAATCATTATCTTGCATTATCGATGAATCTTGTATAAATTTTAAATATTGATGATGGGGTATGCCTTATTTTGCAGGTCCCTTTTATTGTTGATCCTAATACAGGTACACAAATTGGTGACTATAGGATGATACTACCTTACTTGTTCCAGACATATTCTGGTTCCACTTAATAGTTAAGCTAACTGGTAATGTATTCTCTACTTTAATTTATGTATATTATCATGAATAAGATGCAAGAATAGTAAGAAGATCCTAATAAAATCATATCAGATCTTGGTATTTTTCCTATTAGGGGATAAGGACCATTTTGTTGGAGAGATGATGGTTGGATATCCAAGGTCCCGGCAATTGTCTTCTCCCCTAGCTTCTAAATGAAAGACAGAAGGCATATTTGGAATGCAGGAAAAAGAATAAAAAGGAAAGCAAAGAAGGATAAAGAACATTGATCGGTCATTAAATTAAATTTTATGAGCTGAAGTAGGTCCTGTAGAAACCATCGAATAAAGAAACTCCAACTACAAGGATCTTTCTTAGGTAGATCTGGCCCAAATAAATCATATCAGAGTATAGTTATCATAGGATACACATAGTATGGATGGTAATGGGGTACTGTGCGTTAACAGGGTCCACATAAGCAGGGTCCACGTTAGAATTTTGAAATTCTCAACTAGACAAGAGGTTAGGGCTTATAAATATTGTTTTTGGGTAATCTTACTTTACT
Source organism: Combretum micranthum (assembly GCA_024138025.1). NCBI lineage: Eukaryota > Viridiplantae > Streptophyta > Magnoliopsida > Myrtales > Combretaceae > Combretum > Combretum micranthum. The sequence goes on along the minus strand of JAMXBD010003062.1, from coordinate 115,267 downwards.
TTGTTCTGGGGCTTTAAATATTGCAAAATATAATTTCTGTTAAAATGTGGAGGCAATGAAATCAATGATCAAAACTTGGCTAAGCATTTTTTAGATCTTCTCTTGGCAATTACATGAGGTTTTTCTTTGCAATATTTTTCCTTAAGCTCCTATTCTTTGTTGAAATTTGCCTTTTCAGGCTTTAAATTGAAATCCTTCTGGTGGTTTACTGTTACACATAACCCGGTTGATTTGACATGATTTTCTTTACGCCTTATAATACATGTATACAAGTAAATTATATAATGTCACAAATGATCTAGCCAGAGTCGTGTTGAAGTTGAGCTTTGAAGTATTAGTTTGATGATAGGTCTTTGGTGCTTAGATGATCCTTTTGTAAAGTTTGTCTGTAACATTAACTACTGTCCAATAATCTAGACGATATCTTACGAAACCTGTATGAGAGAGTTGATTGCTACATTGCACTCATCACCACAGCCACTATGGACCAATGACGAAAACCCCCTACAAAAATAAAATTCCCAAGGCATAAAATCATATACTTACCAATAAAGATGGTACTTTTATGCCAAAAAGTAAAAGAATTTTGATCACATACCCCACCACATCAAACTCCCTGTCATAACCTTTTCCTTGTACCAGGATGGTACGGCATAGTTTCATATATAAGTAAATGCACATAAAAATTTAAATTCCAAAAAGAAAAAAAAGAAAAGAAAATTGGTTCTTATTAGTGTTTTATAACTCTATAGGGTTTTCATGGTTGACAACTAAAGATAATAAGAAAACATAAACAGTGGATATGATGGTACCAAAAATCAATTTTTGTTCATATTCATCATATTATGATAAAAATTATAAGAACTGAAAAACAGTAAAAAAAAGACAATTTCCTTTTTTTTTTTTTAATTTAGATTCTTTCGCCTTTTAACATAGATATAAAATTGTGTCATGTCAAAAGTATAGATTGTGCGTGCATTGTGAATGATATAGATGAAAGGAAACTCTTGGGAGATGGAGTTAGCATAGATTGGTGGATAAAATGCAAATCACAAAGGGGGATGTTGATCGCTAAAAGCATGTGCATGAGGTATGTTGATAATAGAAGGCTATTGGAATTTGAAGTGAGCGATTTTCTATATCTCAAGATATCACTGACCAAAGTGATTATTTTTCTTGGCATTAAGGAAAGTTGAATTCCAGGCACGTTGGACCCTTTGAGATTTCGGAGTGCATGAGAGAAGTAAGCTTATAGGTTAGCTTTGTCTCCAAGTGTTACTAAAGTTCATAAGGTCTTCCATATATTGATGTTGAGGAGGTTTATCTACAAGCCCAATCAAGCAATAAAATTAATTATGCTATCCTATAATGACCATCATTTAGAGATCAAATCTTGAGATATCGAGTTGTCAATTATGTTAAGGATTAACAGAATGATCATACTGAAATAGAAGTAACTTTTAACCTTGATATTTTGTAAATGGTTAAGTTGACAAAACCCCTATTTCAATTTATTACTTAATGACAATGAATTTTTTTTTAATGCATTCTATATTTTAGTTAAATCTGAAGGTTCGAAATGAGTATTTAACCCTTCCCAATTTGCTTGTTGAATTACTTATGATGGTATTATTCTCTTAATTATTAGTATGTGAATGAGTAAATAAATGATGAATTGACTTTGGACTACATTATTATATGCTGAATGTTGTCGTGGTGCTGGAAGATCGCTGCTTTTGATTTGGGTTTGGATTAAAGGTAGGTATATGGATACCTATTGCTTAAAACGAGGCAGGATACATGAGTTCATAGACCAATTAACCATGGCCAAATATGTGGGTTGAGAAGTTGGAATGAAGTAGTAGCTCCCACAGATGCGTTATTTATCAATTATTTATGCATGTCATGGATTAGGAACTCCAAAATAAGTAGACTCCAAATGCTGTTGCTTAATGTAACATGATGTACGAGGCTTTAGAGAGAGTGATTGTATCTGGTCGGGGAATTAAACAAATTGGCCATTGCATACAATACGTGAATTGTTAACGAATCTGATAACTATTTGGTATTTGTTATTACTTAATATTGATTGTGCATTTAATTATATATTAGCGATCTATGTGTGATGTGTGCATGGGATCTGCTTGTTGTCGGTTTGGCTTGAGGCTGCTTGCGAGGCTCTATTGCTTATCCCTTTCCGAGAGAGGATTTCCATCATGGAGGTGGTATAAACTTATGGATTCAATGAATGGGATTGTTACAGAAGGATGGTTGATGATGATTTTGAGTTATGTAGGATTATGGACGCTCATGAATTGGTTAATGGCCTATTCAAACTTGCTAAATTGTGGATTTAATCCATTAATCATTTTCTCGAAAATATTTGAGATATAAACTAATATGATGATTCGGTGACACTATTTATTTTGCCGATCGCACTAGATATTGATTTTATATTGTATATGTACAGAAAAATATTATCAGTTTGAATAATATGTAAAGGAATGTTTCATTAGTAAATTTTTTATGTGCTTACAAAAAAAAAAATCCTTTATTTTGTGAATGAAATAAGATTGATATAAGATAAAACTTTTCTTAGAAAGCTAGAGAAATCTCAGGATTTTTCCCGCTTGCATTTGGTAGTATAAAAGTCTCGGTATACCAACCAAGAAAAAAAAATACATATATTCGTACAATGCTACGCGTATTATCTCATAATATATATATATATATATATATATATTTTAATGAAAGTAAATTTCTAGGTCCTCTTAGGCAACCATTGGAACGACAAATGAGACAGTCCGTTGAAATGATAAAAAATGAGTTCAATATATGTCTAAGATTTCTATACAAAATAATTACTAATATATCGTTTGGATGAAATTAATTATCAATTTTTAGTTATAAAATCGTGTTTAAGAAATAAAATATGTAATTTTATATCAAAATAACGTGAAAAAATCGTAATTTAATGTTTGATTACGATCGTAATATTGTAATTATTAATTACGATATAAGTATTTTGTACGGATATCGCGATCAATAATTACGATATTATTTCGTATATTAAATATATATCACGTTTTATAGTCGTGATATGCATATGATATACATGTATTTACTATTTACTCATATATTTTACGATAAAAATATGATTTTGATATGATAAATTGATAATTATTTTTATTTTAATCTTATTTAAGAAATTAATTTCAATTAATGTTTTAAATAAAAAATTAATTCAATAAAAAAGATTAACGTGTGATGTATTTTAAAAAGTGTAATAATTGTAGCACGTGAATCTAAGAAATTTTTTTTTTTAAATTTTTCCATTGGTTGCAGTACTCGGGCATTAGGGATCATTAATGAAAGGATCAGGATCGTGAGTCACTGCGTTAAATGTAAGATATTTAATTACTTACCTGGCAGGTCTTATGAAAAATTGGAATCAACCGTACCAATTTTTTAATGGAAATCGTCGTCGAGCTCGCGCCTCTCTCTCTTTGTATATAAAGACAGGCCCAGGGTGTTAGATGCTAACTAGGTATTACTTTATTAAGTTTATCTGATAAGAACGTGAAGTACGGTAATAAAAAAAGAAAAAAGCGATTGTGTGCTTCCAATTATTTAAAATCATACTGCTCACGGGTGGAAAATTGGAAAACTTTATTAAAATTAATAACGTGAGACTTTCGTGTTAAAATTAGAACACTTTTGGTGTTTTACCTTTCCAAAATATTTAAGGTCTATTTATTTGTTAGTAGATTATAGATACATGTTTTTTTTATTTTTTTTAATAAATTATTTATAAGGAGTTAGATACAAATATAAAAAAGTTGATAATTCTCATTAAAAGATCAAATATAGATAAAATATAAATATAAATTGGACATATTTATAAATATTATTTTAAAAAAGATACGATTACAAATGAAAAACAGATCATCCAAACAAATCCTTCATTAAATAAGTTAAGGAAAAAAATTTGAGGAAATATTGAGCGTGAGTGATATAATAAGAGTTAGTCTCTGATGTCATTAATTGTTGAAGTGCCCTAAACATTAACCTAGTTAATTTAGAAATTGTTTAATTGAATAATATAATACATAGCTCATTTTGAACATAGTTAGATACTAAAATGAGTAGACAATAGAAAAAGGAATAGATAATTTGATATAATTAATTTAGTAAATAGGTTAAATCAAGATTTGATATTTAAAATACCCTTTTAAATCATCCATATGTCTTAATGACTTTTCGTTATGAATTAAAGTTTTCATTTTCTTCAAGACTCTCAACGAGACTCTTTTTCTTCGTTTTCAAATTCTAAATCTCAAAATAAATATTTCAATATTTTTCAAATTCCTAAACCCTTATACTTTAGTTATTTTTTATTTTGTAAAGTCCTTATAAATTTTTGAAGTCAGTTACTTTTTTAAAAATATCATTTTTAGACCAAAATCTGAATTAAATATCAAATTTTCATAAATTAAACTTTTAAATTTTGTTTTTATATCAAGTTATAGATCCCTAATATATATATATATATATATATATTCAAATTATTTTCTAATTATTTTTAGAACTTAAGATAATTATCTGAAAAGTTTAAATTGAAACCTTCATTCCTTAAATATCTTTTTTTTCTTTTCATTCTTCTTATTCTTTTTTTTTTCCTTTTTGATTTTTCAATTTGCTGCCGTCTCTTTTCTTCTTCAATTCTTTTATCGATTCTTCTTCTCCTTCTTTTCTCTTTTCTTTCTTCTAAAATCAATCCCTAAAATCTCAATCTCAAGAAGATTAAAGAAGGGACTAAAGTAAGGAAATAAAAGGGGAGATCAAGAATATGCATGTGTTGGTCCCAAAAACTAACCCGTGGGGGGGGGTGGGTGTGTGTTGGTGGGGTGGGGGGTGAATTGTTTAATAAAAAAAATCCCTTTAAGTAAACTTTATCAAATTCACCAACTTGATTAATCAAACAAAAATGGGTTTTCAAATCTTTAAATAATAACTTTAAAAAAATGTTTTATCTATAATGCGGAAGCAAACAAGTCTAATTTCTATAACAATTGTTAAGCTCAATCAAGAATATATGTCAAAACTTTTAATCTCTGAGTTAGTCTCTGCTTTTTAATTCTTGTAACAATTAGTCTCTGAAACAAGTCACAATAAACACAAACAAGTAACTATATACGAGAATTAAAGAGAGTAAGGTAGAAGAATTTGCAAAGCTATTTATAGAGGTTCCGTCTTGAGCGTCAGTCCTCTCTTCTAGCACCAAGCCGGAAATCCGGTTGTCTTTACCGGTATGTTCTACTATCCAAACACATCAATCAATGTTACAAGTTGTCTTTTGCCAAAGCACTTGGCTACAAATGTACTCAGTTTGATCTTCCTAGCTTCCTTCAAGCTAACATCAACCTACTGAGCCTACTTGTAACTCTCAATCTCACAAAGATTAAACAAATCAAATTGAGGAAATAATGATAAAGTATCCTCTAATATTTTGGTACAAAATGAAAGTAAAAATGACAGTTTTTGCTTGTAAGCTTTGATCGTATGTATTCCTTCTTTTTCATGTTCTCTATATTCAAAATCTTCGTTCTGATTATGCCTTTTTAATCACACATTCTCAAGCGGTTGGAACTTTCAAAAATGGATAAGCTTGATAATCTTCTAACGGCTAAATCATTGGAATAGATAAGCTTGATCCCTTCTTTTTATGCTTCTAATTCGGATGACTTGCTGATAGAGTCTTCTTTCATTTGAAAATCTTCGAGTTGTTTGTTCCAGACGTCTTCCATCAAGATAATAATAAGAAAACTTGTTGTTATCTTGGTGCGTGATCTTAATTTGAAAAATCCCACGAAAATAGCAACAAAAACAAAATCGATCTTCTTGAAACATGAATCTTATGATATCCTCTGATAACATATTCTCTCATAGATATATTTCCATATTTTTCGTATACTAGTAGAATCTTCAGACATTATCCTTGAAAATCTGATTTCCTTTTGTAAGTACTTCATATTATGCACACTAACTTTCTTTTCAAGTGTAATATGTAGTATGTTCTTTCATTGTTCTTGAAAATGATCTCTATTTTGAATTTATTCCCCTTTGGATATTAAACCAACTTTGTGGAACATTATTGAATGTATTTCCCAAATACAATCACTTTGGTGCTGGGTCTTCATATCCATTATCATATTGTAACTCTTGTGAAATGCCTTATGAAAAAGCTTCTGAATCTACATTCTTGCGTAATAACCTTCCCTGAATACTCTCTGAAATATCTTCTGAGTTTGCACTCTTTTGTAAAGTATCCACGCAACACGTTATTTTGCTCTCTGAAATTGTTTCTGCTTCTTTTCTGCTCTTGAAAATACTTTCTGATTGGTATTTTGTAAAACATTTTCATAAGAACTTGACATTCAATATACTTGTTAGTTAACATGTTACTCTTTTTGTTATCATCGAAATCTAAATAATGAGAATACTACTAACAACATGAAGCTTCAACAATTAAGAAAGAAGTAGAAATAGAAATAGAAATGAAGATCAAATAGCTTATGGTCGAGAAACAAGTAAGTTATGTTGTTTTAATTCATATTTTTGTTTATATATGATGAATTAATATTAGATTTTAGTAGAAGTTGTGATGAAGTTAACGACTGATGGATATATGAACATAAAAGTTAAAACCTAAGTAGTATATGCACATATGAAGTTGGGGATTGATGATATAGTTTGGAAATATTTTGATGAAATAAAATGAGTTTAAAAGTATTAAAAGTTGTGAATATGAGTGGTATGTGGTTTTTAGGGTGTTTAAATTGAAGTAGGGTGTGTGAAAAAGTGTTGAAAAAGAAGAAAGAAAATAAAGGAAGTCACAATGATCCAAACATCCGATCAAATGTCTTAAGGGCGTTTGAACATCTGTGTTAAAACTCCGAGCTTAAATAGCCCGTTTTAAAAGGGGGAGGGGAGGCGCGGGGTTGGTATTTACGTGGTGGGGGCGCTATGGAGCAAATTCCCTTGAAACGGCCCGTTTGGAGGGGTGTTTGACTCTCGAACCATTTTTGGATAAAACCCCCGGGTTGAAACGGCCCGTTTGGTTTCCCTTACTGCGATGCCATATCGTATTTTAATCATAACATTTTCATAAAATTTCAGATTTAGGTTATTCAAAAGGCTATGAAAAGCTTAAAAGAGATTTATAACTCTCATGTTTTAGGTTTTTACAAATTATAAAGGTATCAAGACCTAAATTTTGATTGATTCTGATTGCTACATTTTCCAAACAAAGTTGAAAACTTGTTTTATTAGTTAAGTGTATGTAGTTAAGTATAAAATGAATCTTTTTGAGCTAAAATGAAATAAATAAACGATAGTTAATGTGTTATATTTGTTGAATGATATGATTAAGCATAAGTTTAGTGAAATTATAGATTTAATAAATAATAATTTGATTAAATATAGAGTTAGATATAAAATGAACTTAATTAATAATCTAAGCCCAATTTGGCTTAATGAACTTTATTGAGCTAAAATGAATTAGATTGATAAATTTTAATTAACTTAGCTTAGTAATTGGATTTAATGATTAACTTTAATCAATTTGGCTAAGATTAAGTTAAAATGGGTTTAATAACTAGTAAATGGATTAAAATGATATGTTAGGATAAACCTTCAATAATATGGTGAATATGTTGTTTCAAATGTTTGTTTGCTTTAGATATGAATGTTTTGGATTAAATGATTATAAACAAAGGGAAAAGAAATACTTTGACAGCCAAAAGAGAACTATCTGTATTTTAGCGGGACGATATTCGCAACTATAGCGAGGTTCCTATTTAGTGCTTGATCAAATAGGGTAATAAAATGAGTTTGATATAAATAGATAATTAGTCTAGTTTCTTATATAAGTTTAATTCTTGAATCTACAGATATATGAATACCCGATCTATCTTCTGAGTTGGTTTCTGATTTACCTTATGAGCCTATTTGGATTACAAATATAAGGTACACAATAACTTACGTGATGATTGCTAGGATAGGCATCCTAAAAGAAATTAAAACTTAAAGTCAACTTAATAAATGATGAGTGATGGTTGTGCTTTCGTCCGGTTCGAGAAGCAGCAACCTTATTCGAGCGAACATGGTAGCTTAAGTGCTTAGGCCAACTTCGTCATGATGCCATGACATTTGTAGGCGACTTCGCGAGTAGCCAATGGGGAAAACGATATCGGTGTAACGTCGATCTTGATCGGTGAGAGTTAATATATTAGGGTTCACGTTTATGAGATTTATTAAACCTTTTTATATTATGGACTGAGATAAGTAGAATACGTGTAACGTCTGTGAACCCTAGATGAGGATTTTATTCCTTTTCGGTTATATCATCTAGGAGATATAGGTATTTGGGTTGGCTATGTTAACCTCCTCAGCGTCATGTGGTTACTCAAGACGCCCAGATTGCCAATGGCTTGTTTTAGAGTGTAAATGCTCCAGTGTTGTTTGTTTCGCTTTAATTTAAAGATAATAAATTGTTGTTGTTGCCCTACAATAGTTTAAGCTCATGTGGCATCCCATATGTGTTTGTGTTACTATGTACTGAGTTTCGGCTCATTATTGTTTTTGTTGTTCTTTTACCAAGCATTTTGATGATGATGAGATGTTGATGATTGAATGATGATGATGATGATTTATTGTTGTTGATTGAGTTGAAGATAATGATGTTAATGTTGATTATGGTGTTGTTGATGGATGATGATGCTTGGCTTGGGTTTTGGGCGATATTGGCTGAGTGAAATGAATTTAGGACCGTGGATGTATTTTAATTTATTTTGTTTTGTTAAAGAGCTGGATTTTATATTTTATGTTTATAATATTCTTTAAGGGCTTAATTCGGAAGCCCATATGTTTTGTAATATCTTTAAAACCTTTGTTTTTGAAAAAGTTGATCTACTCTTAAAAGTATATTATAAAATGTTTTTATAAAGTTTTGTTTCCTAGAAAGTTGGTTCGCTCCAATAGGAGTAGAGAGACTCTTGTTTTGTAAATGAGTTTTGTAAAGTTTATCTTGAAAGTTTAAATCCAGTTGTTTTGAAAACCTAATTACATTTTCATAATTTAAAAGCGAGTAGCAAATATTCACAATAAATATATCATTCTAGGAAGATTGAGCGTGTAATACATAAAGTATTATATGTGATAGTAATGCCTTAATTAAATTTAGGGCATTACAATTATTGTTAAATAAGAAGTTATTTATATTTATATATTTGTAATATAACTAGGTTATCTACCTTATTTTAAAATTAGGGAATCCAAATTGCTTGGTCCATTAATGATGACTATATAACATAGTAATTGCAAGCCAATGATCTCATAGTTGTAGTTAGTACCTCAAATGAGAGATATCATGTTCAAATTCCTTTTTTCGTTATAATAACTAAAACATGGTAATTGAAAACAAATAGGATAAATATTTGTTGTTCTAACTTTCTATTTGGATTGTATTTTCCAATCATATGCATACTTCTAAATAAAAAATTAATGCATAATCAGTATATAAATATAGAGATTGGCTCGGTTCCAGAACAAAAACTGCTAGTTCTGGGTCTTGAAAATGAGGAACTGGAACTGCAACCGTCTTTCACGGCTCGGGTCTGGTTCTATGAAACTAGTGGTTCTTAGTTCCGGTTTTGGAACTATAGAACCATCTTTTTTTCGAATAAAAAATGAATTTTATATTTAATAAAATAAAATTTAAACTCAAAATAATTAATTATTGGATATGAAAGTGTTAAATTATTTAGCCAAAATTTTTAAAAATTTGCTTAGAATGTGCATTTATTTATATACAAACACAACTAATATCAATTATACTTAATAATGTGATATTACAAAATACTCTAGACGATAAGAAGTAAATTACAATACAAAAAATATGTTATAAAGGAATGAATTTTACTTTTAGGAGAAGTTTATATACGCTAAATTATATATAATTTTAAGTTATATTTATTTGTATTATTAATAATAAAATGGTAAATATTGTAAATAGGTAATAAATTTTACTATTCAAATGAAATAGTGAAATATTGACAATTATATATTTAATATAATTTTTTAAAATCTTTTATCTAATTATTTTTTTTTAGTGGAACCAATTGATATTATTCATTTCACTCGGTTTTAAGTCATAGAACTGCCTAAAAACAAAAAACAGGTGGTTTCTTAGCCAGTTTAAAATCAATCAACCGGTCTAATTTTGGTTTTAGAATCACCAATGATGATTTTGATTTCATTCCCGATTTAGAGTCAAACCATGTCTATGCATAATGATACACATAATTAGCGAAAATACAGCCGAACTCGGTAGCTGGTACAGCTAATTCTTATAAAAGTACTCATCCGTTTGATAAAACCCCCTACCTTGTGTCAAAATTGTCGTGTCCCATCCGTACGAATAATCCTTATTATTATATTTTCTATTGCATTTGGTCAATTTAATGCACAAAAACCAATTGCATTGGAGGAGAAACCTACCGAACAATGACCAGTGTCCCTACTCTTTTCAAGTAAAAATAAAATAAAATGATTAAGTGGAAAGAAAGAACTTGATATGAAGGACTTTTATATTTTTTGAAAAAAATTTAATTTTTTTTTGTTAAATACAATAATATTTAAAGAATAGCTCATATCTTTAAGAATAATGCTACATTTCATAAACTAAGTGGAGTAAATATATTTAAAAAGCACATAGAAATTACCTTATTAGTTTAATGATACATCTCGAAAATTACCTATTAGTTCATTGATACATCTCCAAACCGAATGACACATTAGAACTTAGAAAAAGCTATATTAAGTTATTAACTCTAAAACAACTTAAATATAAAGGAAAAAATATAAAACAAGGATAAAATGCTCATCTAGCTACCATAACTCTCATGAGGTGTGCAAGGTCAAAAAATGGGACTGCATGCATTACGGGATACGAGACTATTATCTTACATTTGGTATGCTGAAATCATTTGAAATAAATAAATTGGAATTAGAGAAATGAAATGGATTAAATAAGATAATGACAAATCCACTTCTTTATTTGGATTTATTCATAGAATAAAATGCAATGGAATGGTTATTTAATAAAATTTGTCAAAAATATCCATCATATTAAATGTAGAAAATAAATATGTAAGATAAAAATGTAATTAAAAAAATATACACACATATATATATATAGATAAATAGAATGAAATCGTAATTCCCTTTTAGAGAAAGCAGAATTGAAATCCTTTTGGAAGTCGAAATTATTGATTTTAAGAAATCATGATTCCAACTTCTAAAAATTAAAAAAGGAAACGAAAGCTAAAATCGCGATTTTATTTTAACTTATTCCTACGTATTGAACGAACTAATCTTATAAACCTAGTTGATGTATTCTTAATAAAGGGTACTGTGTAAATAGGACCACCCATCTTTACTTAAAAACAACAAGTTGAAAGGAAAAAAAAAATTTAAAAATGATATAACAACCATGTCTCCCCAACTTTCAAGACACTCAAAAATAATAACCAGACTTACTTCTGGTAGGAGCACTCATCTGCAATCGAAGATTTATTTAATAATACCAACTCCACTCCAACTATCCTACACGTTAAGTTTAATAAAATGAGAAAAATCATAACACACTGCAACCGTACTATAATTTCAGATCTACCAACCATCACAACAAAAACTTTGGTTAGCTATTCTGTCAGTATCAACCTTCCCAAACAGTCCCAAATTTATTCATCAGCTTGCTTCGAGTCAAAGATAGGAAAAAAATAAAAAAAAAGAAAAATTAAAAAACATGGTAAAGAGAGCAGGACACTTGAGATCCGAAACTACATTAACACCATCGTACCTATGCTATGTTTCAATTTCGAGTCCATTGGTCGAGAGGCCCCCACGTACTTTCACCCGGGTGCTACGTGTCTGTCTTATATTTGCGATAACTGTCCCCTCATTATTATTCTTCACTATTACTTATTTTGTTTCTATATACTTTTTGTATGGAATATGTATTGACTAGTTAATAATTTCAAAAAAAAAAAAAAAAAAAGACTAAAAATTACTCTTAAAAATTCAATTTCGTTGTTAATACAGTTTTTAAATCTTATAAAATGATCTAACACTTGTAAACACTAATATATTAGCAATATGAATTACTTTTTCCTTTTCAATTTAAAATTTTTAGGATAAATATCATATTTAATACTTAAATTTATAAATTTGTATAATTAATTATCAAAAGTTTAAAATTATTAATTTACTATTACAAATTTTTCAATTTTATTCATAATATCTAGATGAGATAATTAATTACATTAATATATAAAGTTTAGGTAATTAATGAAAAAAAGTGACAAAGTTTAAATGATTAATCTCAAAATAGATAAAATTTAGATAGTATATTGATATTTTTAAATTTTATATGATAAATTACCTAAATTAGTAAAGTTAAGGTATTAAATATCACATTCACTCAAAATAATACTAAAAAGTTACTCAAAACTTATAAAAGTATTTTCTTAATAATTAGGAAGTTTATTACACTTCCCTATCTTTCCTTTTTTTTTTTCCTAAATAAAAGAAATCAAAATCAACTCTCCAGCTATATTAGACCGGTAATTAGTTAAGGATTCAGGTTTTTTCCTACCAATGAGTTTATTAACAAAAATTTGTTTGAAATGTTATTGTATGGATTTGCGAATCATCACCACAGCTCGGTTAGCAAAAGATACTAATGATCGCCCTCATAAAGTCTGCCGCACTGCAACATAATATTATCTCCTTAATTTATAATTGAATTAATTAAACTTGTAAAATTGAGTGGAGCAAAACTTTGCACAATTCAGAGCATGTTGAAAATAGGAATATATATAATATATATATATATATGTTTAGTAACCTCTGGTAAGGAAAGTAATGAGAAAGAAAGAAAATATTTATAAAAAAAAAAGAAAACAAAACAAAAAAAGAAAAATTATAAAATTTCTTATTTGGATAAGAATGAAAAGAAAATGAAAAGAAAGATTTGTAATACAACTTTTTTTTTTTAATCAAAGTACCATAAAAGTTCTTGTATCTTTAATATATTCATTTCTGGGAATGATAAGGTTATTATTATTATTATTATTACTTATTTTCCACCAATTCTCTACAAATTGGAAAGAATGGTTTTTATTTTATTTTTATAGGTTAAAAGAAAAAAATTCTTTCTTAAACCCATCCCTTTCCTATTCTTTCCAATTCCAAATAAGGATTTATCATTCAACTACCTTCTTTTTTTCTCTTTGCATCAATTCAAACATACTGTTAATCTAATTTTGAAGGGGTGTGAAAAAAAAAAAAAAAAAAACAAAATTTTCATTTGTATTTGTCTTCTTACTTTCGAATCGTCTGCTTAAAGCTCAGTTCTTTAACAAAGTTGCTTCTGAACTTATACATGGCATCTTGTCCTTTTCTTTTTACTATTTTGTTTTTGAATAATAATAATAATTAGAAACAACATCTTTTAAGGTTTAGAAACTCATAAGTCCATTTTTTTAAAATGAAAGTTTAATAAATGTAAAAGAAGTAAATATAAAAAATGTATTAATGACCAGCCGGAAGAAAAATTGTCTTACCATTTATTATATTCCATCAATTCAAATCAAGACACCATAGATTTTTCTTTTTCTTATTTATTCTTCCCTCTCATTCCATTCCATCCTCAAATATCTGAAAGAAATTCTGGACTATTAGCGAGCTTCTAATGTCTCATCGATGACCGTCTAATCAATCATATAATTGTTAAAATAAATATATTAATTGAAATATTAACTATTTAATTATTCAATTACGATTGAGTACAGTGCAAGCATAATGACGAGAGCAATCCCGTTAAAATTAATGATGGAATCATAAAATTTTTTAAACTATTAATACTGTTGTCTTTTTAAGCATTTTTTTTTGGGTTAAATTATTTTAAGCAGTTTTACTTATTGATTTACTTAACAGTTATCTTCCAGTTAAAACACATCATTATTGCTTTAATATTATACACTTCTTTATTGTACAAGCTTAACAACTTCCCAACAACTACTAATTGATTCTACATAATGCAGATTATATAATAAAGAAAAACATATGTTATCTTGTTTCACTGATAAAAAAACAAAAGGAAGTTAGCATTTTGTTTCTGGTAGCATTTTGTTTCCACTCACATTACCAAATCAATTAATAACTATCTTACCTCATTAAAAAATTTATTATGGCTTTGAGAGGAGGGAAAAAAAAAAAAAAACCTGTTTCAAGGCTAATAAAAACCAATACTTATATCGATTGGGATGGATGATGACTATGTATTAATGATATTTAAATATCATGATTATAATAATAAGATTCAACATTGTTTTATTGATATTAACATATAATAAGACTTGATCAAATTATATTGCATATGGGTGGAGGTTGCATTTGATAACTGAACTTTACTAATTTATACATAATTAACTATTAAAAATTTAAAAAATATCAATTTACTACTTAGAATTTATTAATTTTTTATAGTTAAATACTTGGATTTTATCAATTTTTAGAATTAGTTATCTCAACTTTATTCTTTTTTCAATTAACTATCTTATATAATACAGTAAATAAACTCAAAAAAATTATAAATAATAAATTAATATTTTTTATTTTTTAGATAGTTAATTGCATGAATCAATAAAATTTAGGCAAAAAAAGTCACATATAGCTAGTATATATTTCAATTTCACTATCGTGTATTATAATTAAATAAAAGAAAAAAAATTGAATTTGATTTATTTCGCTAAAAAATTTGGTATTCACAAGTCTGGCATCCGTATTTAATCCTTTCTCAAAGCATGGATGAAAAGCTCTCAGCCTCTCAATAGTCAATACCCATTTACCTCTGTCTAGCTACTACTCTTCTTTTTTTCTTACTCTTCCCCCTGTTATTCATTTGAGGAAGAAGAAGATCAACTCAAAAATGGGTTCAAGCACAGCAAACCTAAAAACCCAATTCACAATGAACTCAAGACTCATCCTCCTCTGCTTCCTCTTCCTCTTCCTTCTCCTCTTAATCGTAAGAACCACTTTCCCATCTTCTCATGCAATCACATACATAGCATCATCATCAACAAACTCATCAGCACTAATCGTTCCTTCCCAGGAATCAAAATGTCCCACTCCTCCTCCCACCACCACCACCACCACTTGTACCAAAACACCACCTTCCTTGGCCAACACCATCGTCCACTACGCCACCACCAACATCACACCCCAACAGACTTTCAATGAAATATCCGTCTCCTTACGTGTGCTTCAAAAGAAATCCCCCTGCAACTTCCTTGTGTTCGGCCTCGGACACGACAGCCTCATGTGGACCGCTCTTAACCACGGTGGTCGGACGGTGTTTCTCGAGGAAGATAAGGCTTGGATCGCCCAGATCACTGAACGGCTGCCCACGCTTGAAGCGTTTCATGTCAAGTACGATACCAAGGTTCACCAGGCCAGCAACCTCTTGAAAGAGTTGACCGCCAGAGATGATTGTGGGTAAGTATCGTATTTTATTTATTTATTTATTTTTTTGCCCTTTTAACAAGTGTTCGGAGTATAATTTTATATAATGAGAAATTAAATGATAAGAACATGAATTAAATGGTTCCACAATAAAACTATAGAAAAATTCTATTTAATTAATATATAATATAATTTTACATGAAAATTGAAGACCCGCTACAAATATTATTCAAGAATTGATCAAGACAGAAAACCCGCGATCACATTGGTGAGCAGCACTTAATTTGAAAATGCAATTAATTATGTTGAATTTGGATGATGTATGCAATTTCATTTTAGTTAATTCAAAAAAAATCTCTTAATAAGATTTGGTCAAATAGTTATTTGTTTAGCTCGAATAAATTGGGGATGGGAGTAGGTTGGATGTGTTAAGTAAGAAGGAATAAAATTAAAATATAATATTTTTAGAATTAATATATTAAATATTTTAAAGATGTGATAATCATTCAATATAGATTTTAGTTGTTGTCAGCGGATTCTATATATTAAAAAAGAAAAAAAATCAACACTATAAAATTTTTTTAAAATTTAACAAATAAAAAGGAATCTTTTTGGAAAAACTCACTTTTTTTAATCCTTTAAAAGATCAAACTCCTAGATGGGTTTGCTCTATGTTTCACTTCATATCATATTGTAATTTTTTCTTAATATTCTTTTATCCCGGTCCGATGATTAAAGGTGAACCGGACATGTTAAATATGTTATGAATGTGACTATAAATTAAATGTCACATTACAGTTATTACATTTGTACTTAGAAATCTGGTTGTACCTCTATGGAATGTGGAATAACAGGATTTTCCAATTGAATTATATATCTAAGGGAGACATGCATGAACCCTGCACTTAGGGGTGGCAGTTTGTGTTTGTCATTAGCTGGGTAGATTTATGCCCTACCGAATCCATTTTAGTGTTAATAATACCACATCAATTGACATAAGTTAATAGATAATTAATTTACATTATAATCATGATGTATTGTATTGCATCTTTATAGGACCATATAAAGTTTTCCATTTTTTTTCACCATTATCATATCTCAGTGAAATGAAAATGGAAGGGGGTTCAAAAAAATTAAATAAATAAAAAATAAAAGGAAAGGAATTGGACTTGGAATTAGACTGTGAAAAATAATCTTATCAGTTTCTATTGCACGAGAAAAGTAATTAAAAAAAAATTAAATGGGAGAAAGGATTTTTTCCCCCCCATACTTTCCCTCCCTGCTCTGTCCAATTTTACAGGGAATTAGTGGGTGATATAATGGATTCATTTACTATTTCTTCCCTCTTAAATTCCAAGGGGGTAATGTCATAAATACTAAATGAATTTTGACAAAATGTATGATTAGATAATGATTAATTTAATACTTAAATTTTGAAATTGTTCAATTTAGTGCTTGAAAAATTTTGAAACTAATCAATTTAATATCTAAAAGAATTTTCGGAGATACTATTGACGTTTACGAAAAGTTCTTTCAATTATTAAATTAATCAATTTCAAAGTTTAGGTATTTAATTGCATATTTTGTCAAAATTTAGATATCGTTCGTAACATTAATCCAATTCCAATCTTTATTGAAACTAGTATAATTTAATTTTCAGTTCGGTTTCCTTTTTTCCACTCTTTTCTTTTTTTTTTGGGCTTATTCTGTTCGTTTATTTATTTTTCCTCTGTTTTGGTATTTAATGATTTTGCATCCTAAGGTTCTTGCATATTTTGAAATTTGACTTTCTTTTTTCTGGCATTATAATGAGGATTTAATTGATTGGGTAAATTTCACTTAGCATTCCTGAATTTACTTACTATATTCAGCTTCTAGCACTTCACATATTTGCAAATTTTTTTTTTTTTTAATAAGCATGACACTTCAGATACTTGTAGGAAGGAGTCAATATTTAAAAAAATAAAGTTATTCTAATCAAAAGATTAAGGACTAATTTGTCATTTCGTCTAGTTACAAAAGCGGTACTTTAATTATTAAGTGTAATGATGAGAGCGATTACTTTCAAAATTAAAATAATGAATGTTTCTCCACCACAAGAAAAGTTGACATCACCAAATTAAACCAACACTGCAGCAACCAACTACACCTCCACAAATTATTATGCGCCAATAATTTTGTAAAACGCAATAGGACTTATCATCTCGTGACATTTTCATTAATTCTGTTTTCTCAAGTAAAATGTTTAGGTTTGAATTTAAAAAAAAAAAAACCTATTATGAAGTGGCGTAATATAATTTACAGATTTAGGATAAATTACGGTAAAACTGTTGAAATTTTTTTCAGATTGCAGCAACATTGTTTTAACCTTGCGACATAGCTTGCTTACGTTCCTCGTAAAACTATGATGTTATAAAATTTATCCTCAGGTACGAGGTACCATGACAAATCTTTCTGTATTCATATATAATTGTGATTTTCATTTAAGATTGGTTTTTTTTTTTTTTTTTTTTTTTGGGGTGGGGGGGCGCACTAATTGATTAGTTATTTGATCCTGGGCTTTTCTCTAATTTGATATTTCCGCAGCCAATACGGGTTAAATTAAGTGATAAATCGGCCAAAAATTTCATTATTATTGCATGTTTGATGTAAAAGATTGATTTCTTTAGAACTATAATAGATTTAATACTAATTTAACATTTTTAAGAAATGTAAAAGAGGTTATCTTAGTAGAGTTGATGTCGCGACTTAAATTCTTTACGTGTTTCATCATATTCTAAAAGAGAGAAACTAAGCAAAATATATATATTGGCAATTTCTTCCGTCGTCCTTTGAAACCATATAAAAATTGGGATATGATTGGATTGTCTTATTTTTATTTTTATTAGTATCTTATTTATATCTAATCTGTATATAATTTATCTGTATCTTATATGTACATGATTTATTTATAAAAAAAAAAATCTGTTTTTTTCATTCTTGTTAATCATCTATTTGCAAAAAATAAAACTAAGATGTCAAAGCGATTAAAAATATGAAACAAACAAACCTTAGATAATCCAACTTACAGACGAGATCAAACCTAACATTTGCCAACTTTTGCTCCACTCTCCATAATAAGTTTATAATAGAATTGTTAATTTTTTATGCAAATATGAGTATTTTAGAGAAAAAAAAAGTTAATTTCAGCTTTAAATTACTATTGAAGGTTCAGATAATGAGAAACTATTTAATTTATTTTTAAATAGAGATATTTTATAGAATCACTATTATGATTAACTAAATAATATAATATAACAACCCATTATATGAAATTGGTATTATAATAAAGTGAAGTAGCATTTAGATTTTAGAAAAGAAATTCACTGCGATAAAGGGATTAATATGAGTGATGTTGAATGATGCAGGGCAGTGACGGACCCTAGATTCTCTACGTGCCCAATTGCCCACAAGGGCTTCCCCAATGAAGTGTACGACGTGGAATGGGACTTGATCATGGTGGATGCACCCACGGGGTATCACGATGAGGCGCCGGGGAGAATGAGCGCCATCTACACGGCTGGGTTGATGGCAAGATATCGAGAGAGTGGTGAGACGCATGTGTTTGTACATGATGTGGACAGAGACGTAGAGGATAGGTACTCCAAAACTTTTTTGTGTGAAGGGTACCTGACGGAACAAGAAGGGAGGTTGAGGCATTTCACTATTCCGAGCCATAGGGCTCGCTCGGGACGACCCTTCTGTCCCGTGGCTTGAGTTGACAAGGGTTTTAAATTGTCTTTAGTAATTAAATTTTCTTTCTTTCGTTTCGTTAATTGATTTTACAATCTCTGTGATCTCTTTGAATTTCAGTTAGGAGGCGAGGATAAAGTAAGTTTATTTTATTTTATTTTTTTCTTTCATTGTTGAATAGTGTTATGGATAGCACATGCATATGGAGAAAAGATTTATTATGTGTTACTTATATGTATAAGTAATAAATAAGTATTAATAAACATATGATTAGAATTTTCCTTGCTCAAAGAAGGGATGGCATTGCATTTGTTGTCTGAAAATTGTCGACTTAAATTGTCAATCAATCAATCAATTTGATACACTTATGATACTTGAGTTAACATCGTCAATTCCATTGGATGTCATGTCCATTTCTATTGATCAAGCAAGTCATTTAGAAAAAGAAAAAGAAAAAAAGGAAAATCCTTTTCTCAATCATTTTATGAAATTGTTACTAGAGATATGAAAATTGCAATATTATGTGGAAAAAAGAAAAAGAAAAAGAAAAAAGATAGAAACCTAACTTGGGTAAACTTAAAAGAAAAGTAAAACAAGTGAAGTAAAAATTAAGATAGAGAGTCACAGTTGCATGGTGCAGTGCAATGGTGAATGGTGTGCTTAGTTTTGGATGTGATTCAAGTTAGTGGGGATGGGGATTGGTTGTGAAGAAATACTATACCTCTGAAGATATAAGTGTGTGTTTTAGTGGGAAGTTATATTTTCTTATGTTCGTAGGAATATTGTCTCACTAAAGACAATCGTCCACAATCATTGTTAGGATTAAAGGTTACCGCCTCTAATAATGCTCATTATCTCCATTTTAAATAGTTTAAGAAAACTTTTATAAGCTTATCTAAACTCTCCTAGTATTTTATTTTTGTATTATCTCTAACACCTTTACTACTTAAGTATGGTAATGGCCACACTGGATAACATCAGTCTATAAGAGTGTATTTTGTTTGCAGGTTCTCCAATCGAGATTCAAGGGCACTTATAGTCCATCTTGCTTTAATCCTTTATCGATAAGATTCATGGCGAATAAATATTTGCTTTTTTTTATGAAAATATAGATTTTTCTCCATTCCATCTCTTTGATTTCAAAGAAAATTATTCCTGAGATTTAATGCAATTTCAAATTTAAAATAAGAAGATATAGACAATTTAAAAATATAATTTTTGTATATTTTCTCCCCTTTCTTCTCTTTTCTTTCCTTTTTTCTCTTTTTCCTTTTTTTTTTCCTTACTTCCTTTTCAATTCAACTTCCATTTCTATTGTTTCTTTCCCTTGATCATTTTGGGTCAAAGTGTGTTCGTATTGTTGATTTGCTTTGACCTAGGTTAATATATTAGTTCATTTTTCCCTATCTATTTTAATTGCATTTTAAAATATTAGTAGAAGATTTTTATGAAACAATTAGATAAGTTACATAAACATTCTTGAAAATTTTAATTAATTATTGAATTTACTAATTAAAGTTTAAATAGACAATTATATATTTAGATAAATTTGAGGTAACAAATGTGATATTAGCATGCCTCTAAAATATAACTTGCAATGCAGATATAAAGTATAAAGTAAACAAATGACTACACATGTGTCACTTGTATAAAGAAGAATAGTCTGTATTTTCATATCATACTTTTTTCTTTGGTTACTTCATATTGTATTAATCTGTGTGTTTTAGAGTATCTTTATCTAAGTTACTTAACACCAAAACCAAAACTAAGGAACTTTTCTACAAGTTACTCAACTAGTAAATGGCACTCCTTCACCATGCAACAATACTTACTTTCTCTGACAATATGTTAGAGTTGTGGGTCAATCCATTCAACCCATTTTGAAATACGGTCAGGGCTAAATTTTTTTAGCCTGTTTAAAAGAAGACTAGTTTAACTAGTCCATTCAACCTACGACACAAAGTAGGCTAGCCCATGAGTTAAGTGGGTTGGCCACTGGTCACTTATATTAAAAAATAAAAATCATAGGAAAAATGATTATTAATATACATTGTTTCAAGGACTTTTTATGTTTATGCTTGAACTTACATATTAATAACAATAGAGAATGACAGACTGATGCACATATATCATAACATTTTTTAAAGTATATATTTAATGTTTACGAAATATGATATCAAAAATACTATTTAAAAAAAACTTATTCTTACATTATGTATTCAAAACAGTAAGAAAATTAATCATCAATATATAAAAACTTATAACACTTAATTTCTTTTTAATTGTATGCATTTTATTCGTTAGTATAAATGGGTCAATTTGGTCATTAAGTCATAGAGATATACGAGTGAATTTCGTTTGTTTCATCATCTTTCCATCGTTTTGACTTAATCTTTTTATCGTTTTCAATAAACCATTTGTCAAAAATAGATACCGATGAAAAATAGACATTTTTACTAAAAACTGATCAAATAAACTAGATATTGATATAAATCAAATATGATACAAATACCGATGAAAAACAGACTAGCCAAATAAAATAAATAAGTGAAGTAGGTTGACCTTACCCCTTAGGCCAATGTGGGTTGGGTTGAGGTTAAAATTTTTTTGCTTTCTTAAGAAATTTTTTTGGCCCCTTTAACCTATATGCTAAAGTGGATCATGCCAGACGGGACTTGCCTGTTTAATCTACTTGCACATCTTTAGTGTTTGTATTACAATACTTTGGTTAATTTATTATTACTATACATTAAATGTAAATAATACGTGTACATAATTTTTCATTATTTTTAAAATATTTTATTATAAATAAAAATATAACAGTATAGATCTTTCATAAATACTTCAGAAAAATATTAAGAAACTTTTTTAAAAAATTTACATATAAAGTGGAGAATTACTTAGAACAAAGAATTTCTTGAAGTGATGATATGGTATTTTAAGGACTTCAGTAGATTCCTTCGGGATAAAAATGATCTTATAGCATTTCTAACACATGATTTATCCTTCATGTACCTCTATGTATAATTTTTATCATGACACATGTTAACGCTCTAGTATGGATTTATGGGCCTTCCAAATTCATTATAACCCATAGCCACATAGGCAGATCCATTGGACTTAAGCTAAGTTCATGTCGACACAACCAAAGTCATATTAGGGTGTAGCTTGAAGTACCAACTAACTACCATGGTATCTAGATGACATTCAACCCATCGTCACTCGATATGATCTTTTCACTTGGGGTCGACACTAGTGGAATAGATTAGTAGACTTATCGCACGTTCATCGTAACCATCATAAACTACTCACCCATCCATGATCCCACAACTTACTTAACCGCTAAGGATTTGCTCACTATTAATATCTCATTCTCCTCCATAGGAATAGTAATGTTGCCTAGACTTTCTCTCATCTATTATTACTCTCACATCTACATGCTTGTTGATCTAAGCATTGGAGTGGTTACATTAAGCCCAACCCGGAATACACACTAACTATGTTCTAACCTCTTGCACATTTGAGTCTAATCCAGTGATTCCTTACCTTGCCTCTACCGAATCAAACTAGTGACAACATCTAAACACAAATATCATGTCTTTAGGGTACTGGAGTCCCATATGGTAAATACTACATATGTCACTTTGGATGAATAGTTATTCAATTCCTTTACGTTCCAAGTGAAATTGCTGTTGAATACCTTATTTTATCATCTTTTCATAAATATCCTTATTAGACTCATTTCTATATGTCATAAATAAATAAATACTTTGCTTTTTATGATAAAGGCATAATAGGTATTTTACTATTATTTCAATATAATTCCTCAATTTTTTGTATGTCAATGGAATATCATATAGTCATGTTGTAACAACCTTTCCCTAAGTGTGTAGGGCATGATAGTTACACCACACTTATCGCCTCCAAACGATATGTACAAGGCATTCAGTTATTAAGTGGTTTTTTAATTAAATTTTAATTTGAGAAATCACTATTAATTTTTACAAAATTTTTAGCAGAGTGTTGTATATATCCATGGTTTTAGTTTATCAAAACCTATAAATTCAACTATTTAGAAAATAAATATCACAAGTAGTCATTTATAAATATTACCTATAGAGCCCATCAAGGAATTACGTCCCAAATGTAATACTTTTAGACTTAAAGGAGCATATATCAAATGAAAGTATTTGATACTTAATTAATCATGGTTATGCTAGTTTATAAAACATGATTATAATAAAACTCTTCTACGAAAACTCATAAAACCAAGTCTCGTACATCGTCATCTAATTGGATCATCCCGTATATCTCTCATTTCCCATCAAATCACCAGTACGACCTGAAAGGTTAATAAAATGAGCTACAAAGCCTAGCACACAATAATATAAGCATACACTGCATGTCACACACTCCTAATCTAATGTGGCAACCATAGTTTAGGGTATTTGATTTAAAGTCCACAAATAAAGTATCTCCAGCATCCCAAAAATACCAACACGCATAAGAGTATTTATGACTCTTGCCAAACAAAGGGGGTAGAGTTTCCTTGGTGGATTATGCATCGAAAAGGGGAGTTCGATAAATCCCTAGTACTTACTGAAAAAGAAAAGAAGAAAGAATCTCATTTGGGTCATCTCTTCACAGTTTTCCACCAACAAGGATGGACCATTATGATGCTTTTATGCAGGGTCCTATAATACAGTATAACACGTCACAACTTTTTACTCACTTCTAGTTAGTCGCTCGATCTCGGACATTTCCCTGTGGTCTACCTATCAAACCCAACCATGCATTCATAGGGGGTCTAAGTGCCTAAACTACCATATTATCTCGGAGTTACGATTAGACTTGCAAACCAGTCCGATGGTACCACTCCTGGAATAAGCAGTCAAGCAGCAACTAACACCCAATTAAGCTGAGTTTAAATTCTTAGTCTGTTTATTAATACTATCCCAACAAGGAATACGCAATTACTGCATATCTGTCAATTGGTTTGAACTTTGCTATTTCTTTCCAAGCTCGACATCCAAATAACTATTCATAATTGAAGTCGGGAATTAGTTCAAAATTACTACCTTTATATTCTTGTGATGTTGTTTGTTTCATCTAGTTTACCTTAATTTAATTATATCTACTCGAAGATAATGTTTAAAGGGTCATTTATGTCATTTAGTCAAGTTATCTATTTAATTATATAAGTTAGGGTCAGTTTTGGGGCCTTAGGCTAACCAAACTTTAGTGGAATATACTTTTGTGGGTCTTGATTCTTGACCTTTCAAGAATTGATTCCCAAAGTCCACTATTTACTTATAGTTCTTATTGTCATATTCCAATTATTCAGTTTGAATTACTTTAGTTTGTGTGAAGCATTTTCGAGTCGAAGTGTTTGGATGATGTACAGCGTCAATGGGTATTTTGAAGGTCTTAGAAGATTGCTTAAGGTTAAGGGAAGAACCGAGTCAAGTTTCGTGCGATTCAAATGAGAATCGATGAAGTTATGAAGGGGCTGGAAAAGACTACGAGGTATACACAAGGAGACGTATTCCCTCGTGTCTTTTAGTGCGGAAGGAGTTTTGAGATCAGAGAGGAACATGAGGGGATAGGGCACCTCGTGTTCCAGTTGTGTTTCTCTCATGTTAGGGGATTAGAAGGTACACGACGTTGTATTCTCCTTGCGCTGTTTTGCAATTAAAAGGTATTTAAGATCAGAGAGAAGCACGGTTAGAACACTAGGTAGAACATAGGTACATGTATCTCCTAGTGTCCTTCTGGGAAAACTCAATTCTTCGAGTTTTGAAGTCTGAGAGAAGCATGGTTGAGTACACAACCTCGTATACTCATCATACACTTCTAGGATTAAGATGGTTCGCATCTATACTCTTTGTTTTTGTCAAAAACATGTTTTAGAACAACATTTAGTGATCTTCAAGGTATTAGATGGTCTTGTTTATGCCTAATTTCATCTATTTTCATCTCCCATTTTGTTAAAATATGACTAATCAAAGTTGGAAGCCTTAAACATGTAGTTTTGATAGCATCATCCATTTTTACCATAATTCCTCTGCGATTTTTAACATAATTCCAATCCAAACATGTTCTTTCTCTTACTTTCGCATCATTAACAAATCTTATCTTCTTACGACTACAAATTCTGAACATCAAGAGTTGTTTTCAAGGTCTTACTTTTGCTACAATGTAGTTCCAAGCTACTTGTAGCTAGGAGGAGGCTTTAAGACTCCAAAATTACTCTAAAGCTTGATATCATGACTCCACAAACATATATTAACTCACTCAAGTCAGTTTTCATACTTTAAATGCTAAAATACTCACATTACAACATCTTAAAATCTCATGATGACCTTGACATGAATTTTCTTGTGGGGATGGGTCTTCTTCTTCTTCTTCTTCTTCTTCTTCTTCTTCTAACATTACTTCATCCTCTCCATTTTCTTCATGTAAAAGACATCACATGAGTTAATAGTACTATACTTTGCTAATTCCACTTATTTAGCATTAGGAAGGGATTAAAGTTTTAAAGAGCCTTACCATAGGTCTTGGGAGGGTTTCAAAAAGCGTAGAAGGAGAAAAAAAAAAGAAAGAAAACATTTATATGGAAAAAGGAAAGGGTAGAATTAGGGTTATTAGACCAAGAGAAAATAGGCCTCTTTTAAGGTTTTGCCACATAACCAAATCTTGTGCGTTTAAATATTAGTTTTTAATAGTTTAAGGTTATTAATTAACCTCTTGGGCTGACAAGGATTTAAATATATCAATAAGTCTAATTTATTTACAATTTTGAGTTTTTAATTCACGTAAGTTCCCGGTTTAGGGTAAAATCAAAATTTTGCAATATCAAAGCTCCTAACATCATTGTTTTGATTTTTCTTATAAAACTTTTCATTTAAACAACTATTATTGAATTATATTTCAATTTATTTCATAATTTGAATTGTTTTCAATTTTTTTTTTTTCAAAATTTAGGTTTTTGGTTTGAGGTTAATTTGGAAATTTTGAAGAATTTAGTAGTTTAAATCTGCATGTGAACCAAATTGGATTTTATTAACTTTATTTGATTTTGATTTCTTATGATAGGAATATAGATCATTTCATATTTAATAGTATTTTATTATATTTTAGTTAAATTATAATTCAATTTCATTTTATTTCATGCACTAAATGAAGAGGTTGCTAGAGATTAACACCCGTCTTTCAGTCTAATAATCATTATGAGTATCTCGTTTCTATATAACATTGGAAAATCATAAAAATAGCAACCATTGGTCAGGGACATGGCTTAGGGCTTGTTTGGATTATTGTATTTGTATTCGTAATTGTATTTGTAATTGTATTTGCACTCAATTTGCATCTGTATCATACATGTACATGTTCTATTTCATCTATATATAAGTAAAAATGTTTTTTTTTTTTCATTTGTATTTGTTTCTTGAAAAATAGTCCGAACCAAAACAATGACATGTCGCCAGCACTGCAACAATCCAGATAGAGCCATAATGTCATAAAAAGTGAATAAAAGGAAATAAATTATTAAATAAAGCGAATCTCATTTTCTTTATTGTCGATAGTTATTTTCTTCTTGTTATTATTTATTAGTACTTAGTCAACAGCTATCTCGGTATTTCATTACTAGCTATGGCTAAAAGTTACTAATATTTGCAATCTTTAAGACAGTGTTTACAATTATGATGTTTTTAATTATGTTAGGGTGTGTTTGGTTCCTTTATTTTTTGAAATTATGCTGTTACAACTCTAAATTCTTAAAAAATACTGTACTTGATGCTTAATTGTAGGCATTTTTTTTTAAATTATATATTTTTTATTTTTTTATCAAACAGCAAAATAAAAATATTCAAAAATGGAAATTTAAAATTTGGAAATCTAAATGCATAATTTCAAATCTTTAAGACCTATTACTTATCTATTTCCTTCTGATGGAATTGTAATACAAGTCCACTCTTCTTCCAAGTGTTGGACCTGAACGGACAACGGAGCATAAATGGTCCCGGGTTATATAGTCGTTCCATATCGACATGTACGAGGACCGAGCACGAGCAGTGAACTCCGGAATGCCGCAATATTCGGTAATTATAGGAAATTTTCTACGAGTTAGAAACGACTTCCAAGAAAAGGGTGGTCGTTGAGCCATTGACTACTCCAAGAAAAGGGTTAAATTGTCCTTGTTTGCTGTCGCTTGCTTTGGTTAGGTTGGCTGTTGAGAACATGTTCCCAGTCCCAGTAATATTAAACAAAAGCATAGCACGCTTGACCCCTTCCTACAAATTTGACTCGGAAATGAGGAGTAATGGTGTCACTTCACCCCAATTTCATTTACGTCAGCGGCAACTATCGCCTTTATTTTTCACCAATGGTGGTCGGACATTTACTCGGACAACACAAGACGTCTTGGGTTGATGGACCCCAGTGGAGTTTTTAGATTTGATTAAATACGATGTCGTAATTTTATTATAAACAAATATAATCGAGTGATATCAAATTTAGGTTCTACTTTACTTTTGGATTGGGCCAATTATGAAGGTTTTCTTTTTGACCAAGTTTGATATGGGGATTTTTTGACCAAGTTTGATATGGGATAGGCTGGGTCTAACTCACGGTTTAGCTCAGCTATACAAGTCATGATCTATCAAATGACTTTGCAAGTTGCTGGATTATTTTCGAATCAACTCACCACCATCGACCTAATGGGTCAATCTATATCTTACTATTGATAATGTTAAATGAGTTATTATTATTAACAATACAAGCAATAAGTATAGTTAAAGCAGTGTATGGTTGTATTTATATAAATTTCTAACTAAAGTTTTTTTTTTTGGTTCTTATAGAATTTTTTTGTATCTTGAGTGCTTTCTAATCCATATTACTAAATTCACATATAAAAGTGGATATGCTTGTATATAAATAGATGCATATCTTCAGTAATACTTTTAACAAATTGGTTGATAACTATTGAAATTGACCCAATTTTATTTTAAGTTAAATTCATCTTTATTATATTTTAGTGTATTTTTTGAAGTTTATTTTTATTTTATTTTTTCAAACTTTAATTCTATATTTTAAGAATTATTATTACTTTTTAAAATATTATTGGCTGGGTCATGAACTGATGCTTAAGTTAGGCTAGTTTCGAATCACCCCTAACCAGACTCAAGACTCGATGAGTCTAGGGTGATTCCCACCTGCTTTGGGCCCGCCCCATGTTTAGACCAAATTATATTTGCCCAAGGTTTAGGTTTATTTGATGGCTTGCGTCTTCGATATGGCCCACATGGAAAGCTTAAGAGAGAAGAACTTGGGATGTCCTTAAATCAATATTATTAAAGCAAAAATGCATTATTTGGTCTCTTTAATCTTTATTTTCATAATAGTTAATTTTATTAGCCAACCAAATTCATGATGCATTGCACTAACTTCCAACCCCAAAACCAATCATTGCTGCAACCCATTATTGCCAATTGAACTCTCAAAAACACAAACGGCAAATTCCAAATCAAGACCCAATTTCCTAACAGCAATTCTAACTCCAAGATCTTTCTAGGTACTTTATTGATTTTGATTTCTCTTATTTCTTTTTTCATTGGTTTTAATTTCTTAATCCTTATTTACTTTTTTTTTCATGTGATTAGAAAAATTGCAACAGGTTAACCATGGGCTTAAAAAAAAAAAAACACAAAACGAAACAGAAGCATCAAAATCAATCTCCAAAGGCCTTCATTTCATGATAAATTAATTCTTACTCCATTAATTTTTTTTTTTCCATATCACTATCTAGGGACATCTTCCATGTGTAGCTATCATACTATATGAGAAAATGTAGAGAAAGATGTTCAAATCACGCACAATAACAGATTCAAATTATTTCATTTGATTTACGCAAAGGGAGAAGTATGGGAATGGGAAAAGGTTGTCCGTTATGTGGTAAGATGAGATGCCGAATTATATCATGAGTAAGATTCAAAATAATATTTATAAATAGAGAAATCAATATAATAATGCTCCAGTTGTTGTAAAAATTAATATAATTATTTTTCTGCAGTTGCTATAATAATTTTCTTCTTTATCTTTTTTTTTTTTTTTTTATTTAAGATAACAATGTCATTGAAAAATTTAAGAAAATAAAAGAGGGATTGTAAATTTAATATTATAGCAGTTATGAACTTTTCATACTTCCAAGATTTAGGCACAAACCTCTATCATGTCATTTGGATAAATACAGAATCCTTATATCTTCTTGAAATACATCTAAAATTTTAATGTTTTGTTCATAATTGGCATATCATTTTATTATTTTTTATAACAATGTTTCTTTTGTATTTCCTTTTTGCCACAAAGAAGAGCGGTGAATAGATTACGGTCATTTATCCCTTGGTGAGACACTAGTTGTTGGAAGCAAGATTGCAATTGTGGGAAATGATGTTGGAAGGTTTTTCTATAGCAACCAAAAAAATCTATTATCATATTGTCTTCCATTCAGTTTGCAATGTATATGGAGAGAGAGAATTTTGGAGCCACTCAATTAACCAGAAACTATAATTATTCAAAATAGATGACTTTGTTTATAGTGAAAAACATGAACAAGTTTGAATAAATTTGTGTATATATATATATATATATTTTGCTAAATACAATTTAACATGTGAGGTTTGGTTTGTGGAGAAATGCTTTCTCTTACTTGAAAGTTACTCTTGAGCAATGATCAATTGTATAATTATATTATATTTACATTAGCTCTTAACCTTGACATGATTGAGTTTGAATTTCTTAGAGCATTTGACATATCTCCTCATTAAAAGTATCTTGAGCAAGATTTTCTTTTGACTCCACAATTACATACAATTAATTATTAATTTTTTTACCACAAATTATTATCAAATTAATTTTTGAATAATATTCTCTTATTTATTTTATTTGCTAATATTTGTACAGTAAAAAAAATTACCATCTTAGAAGGTATTAAATTTGCTTATTGAAATTCTATAACAAAAGCTCCAAATTTAAAGTCATGGTGATCTTTGTTATTTTTTTAAATACGAAAATTAATATAGGAATTTTTTTTAAGCATATTATGATTTCTAGATAAAGACATTTTTTTGCTAGAGACTATTTTATGTATTTCTCCTTCTTTGCAATATCAAATACTGAAATTTACCATAAGCATTGATCTTTTCTTTTAAAGAAAAACAACAAAACAATTCACGAATTTCACTTAGTCTATTTACACGCATCATCAGTGCAATATTTGCTAGTATATGTACTTTAAAAAACTTATTCTAATCAATATATAATTTCTTTGTGGATTATACTTTTCTCTTTTTCTTATATTTTTAAATTTACCTTTTCTCATTCTTAAGGACCAAAGGACACAAAATAAAAGCATCTACACAAAATATCATCACTAAAAATGCTAATTTTAATTTTTTTTTCTTACTTATCTTTATTGTAAAAATTGTCAGTTTAATGAGTCATTAAAAATTATTTGCAAAAATATCGATTTCATAAAAATAATTACCATAATACTAATGCAAAATTGCATGTAGCGTGAATAACTTATAAGATGTGATTTTACCTTTTTCTATGAATATTATATTTCTTACATGTGATTTTTTATGTTTGCAAAAATAGCTTAACTTTTCATTTATAGTAAATTTCATGTATAACAGACGATTTTAGAATGTACTAAACTTTCAAAATTGTATGTTAAACATGCAATTCCTTTATTAAAAACAATAAACACATTGATTTTGTGTTGGTGTTTTGGTAACTAAAATTATATAATTTATATTTAAGTAATCTTTTTATAAGGTTGGTAGATATGTAGTGTACCCAAATGTTACGAGTGAGTAATATTTCTTCTAAGATGTTTTTCCATATTTATCATACTATAATTTATTCTATTATTTTTTGTATCTACTAAAACTTTTTTAAGAAGGAAAATTGAACCTAATCAATCCCATTAAATACTAATATTCATATTATTTTGAGAACCTTATTATACTATAATTTACATACTTACCCATGTTCCCCGTATTGTTCCTATAGATGTTAATACATGATTCATGTATTATTTTCAAATGTTTAAAATCATTAAATTAGAGCTCTATAACTTGGGTAGGCATATCATTAGTAATGCACATAGTGGGTAATAGGATAGATGTTGTAGTCTCCATTTAAGACATGACAATTTATATGATTATATAATAGTATTGATACCATACCTATAACAATTCATAAAAATAGATTATTGAATGTTATTTATGATTGTTGATGATAAAATTTAGACTTAGGACTTATAGGACCCAGTCTAACTAGATTATAGCATAGACAATCCAGCGATCTATTAGCTGATCTCTAAACGGAATCTATCTTTGTTCGGCAACAACTATCCTACTTAGCATATGGTCACTCAACCGAACTATCCTAACCTACTTTTGACTTTTTGAAAAGTGGCTTACTAGTTTGGTGTCTACTTTATTAATAATTACCATGGCCTCCATAACTCCATCTACGTGATGTTGCCCACTTAAGCTCTAATAGACTTTGAAGGTATTAAAGATTCAAGTTCTTCCTTATGAGGCTCCACATGCTCCTTCACAATGGTAAGGGGATAGCGTTATTATTGTATGATTAAGACCTTCATGTTGATCGAAAGAGTCGGTCAACTCCACCGTATGTTCACCATTCCACCTGCCATAATCTCCCTATTATTCAACAAAGCTCCAATTGATTGCTTGCTTGACTCGGATCATAAAGGGAACTTAATGATAGGCTTAGGCTTCTTATTTGATTTAGGCTTAGCTACCACCTTAGCCTTTCATTTTTCATGTGTAAGCCTCGGAAAATTTCAGTAAATAATTTCAAGATGAACTTCGAAAATAAACCCTAAAAATCACTCCAAATTAAAACCGAATTTCGACAAGTTCTAAATTACGAATGAATCCAAAAATTTCTTAATCATGAGAAAATGAAAATCGTTAAAAATAAAATAAGAACTCAGTGGTCTTCAAATTCAAAACCACGACGTACGAAAAATTCCATATTTAACTTCGACTTATAAAATCAGGTAATATAAAGCCCAAAAACAAATTAATAAAAAGTAAATAACGATTAAATTTCGAAAATGAAACCCAATTCAAGAATTCCGAAAACATTAAAAGATATTAAATACTTACAAAAATGAAATGTAAAATAAATTTCTCAAATTAAATATGTTGTATAAGCATAAAATATCAGTTTACAAATTGACAAGAATCTAAACCGGAAAATCACCTGAAAACCCTAAGTGGAATACGATAGTTTAAGTCCGACAATCTAGCGCCCCTAACCCTAGAGACCGAGATGTAGTTTAAATATGTAAAATAGCTCGTAGTAATATAAGTTTGTTTAAAAATATCAGATTGGTAAATTTTTTACCTATTTCGAACCCGTTCGGGTATAGACTTCGAAAAGCGTGTCCGGGGGCTCGAGATATAAAAAATATACCCTTAGTACCGTTAGACTCATAATTTTATAAGATTTCCAAATATATCAGTTATATAATTTTTCAAGTTATAAAAGTTACAAATATAATCTTTTTATCGTAATTTCATTACTACCAGTAATTAATTAGTCTTTTGCACTATTCATTTTTATTTCATTACACAATTTTGTTATTCTTATAAAGTATTATTTTTAGAAATATTTTATATATCATAGAAAATTTTGTTTTTCTAAAATTTAGTTAGTTCGGGCTTTTATGGGATCAAATTCTGTTTAAGATCCGATACTAAAAATAAAATAAATTAATTTAATAATTGAAAAATATTTATCTTTTCATAAAATAATTTTTTATAATTTTTTGGGTTATAAAAATATCATTTATAGCCCCTATTCACGTATTTTGATCATACCGGTAACATATTTGTTAAAATATTAAAATAATTCAAATAATTATTTAATTTTAATTATGAAAAATCTGCTACAAATATTTGAAATAAATTTTCTAATTATATTTTATTTTATTTTATTAAGAAAGTACTTTTACAACCCATACTTCCAAGTACGCCTTACACATATCACTTTCTTTTCACTTCAATCTTTCTACACATTATCCCACACTCCTTGGCAGAATTTTTGACCTCCTTTGCTGCCATTGTCCTTTTATTTAATCCTAATTTGACTAAAATAATTATTTTATACTCCTTCTTAAAGAAGCAGCACATACACATTAATTACACAATTTAATTTCAAGTCAAAATTTCAACAAATTCCCTCTCTTTTCCCACTCTCATTCACGTGAAGGCCCCCCAATTTTTTGCCTTGTTTTATTTTTTTTCTTCTTTTCTTCATTTAATATACTCATTTTCTCTCTCTTTTTCATTTACTCACTTTCCTCTTTCATTCCTTAGCCTTTTTTCTCTCTTTTTCCTCTCTTTTCTTCTTCATTTTTGCTCTTGCTCTTCAAGAAACAAGCTGCCCCCTTCTTCTTCCATGAGCTCCCACACATATTTTTAAAGATTTCTAAGCAAATCTTCTTCCTAAAGCTCCATAGGTGATATAGGTAAAGTGTAATGGAAGTTTCATGCATCAAATAACCTTCCATAAGCTTAAAAGCTTAGGATGATGATGCAAAAAAAAAAAAAAAAAATGAACACCCTCTTCTCCATTATTATTATCTTGTATCACTATTATTCTCTTGTTTAAAGTAGTTATATTTTATAGATCTAATCTTTTGTAGCTTTGATTTTTGTTTATGCCATAGATCTTGCTATATGAGTTATTATTTTTGTTATTTCTTATGATTTATGTATATATCTATCATCCACATGTCTATCTTAGTGATTCATGCATTTAAAACTAGTTTAGAAGACTAGATCTAGTGTTTTGAGTTCATATAATACATTAAACTTTGTTTTATGTTCATGGATGACTTGTAGTAGCATGATGATAGTAGTAATGTTTTAGAAAACTCAAGATCTATTTTATTTTCAACAAAAATCATTTTTGAAAATTCGGATGAAAATGGAATCATATTTAGAAAAGTTATTTTTCAACTTCAAAATGTGTATTTTTCATTTAAAATGAAGGGCTTAGGGTATAGATAACATAAATGAGTGATTTTGACGAATAAAGTTTAGATCTATGAGTTTAGAGTTTATTATCATGGGTTTCATTTAGATGTATGTTCATATTATGTGTAGATCTTAGATTTGAACTTAGACAAAAATTGTGAAATTCGTGTTTTGGCAAAACCCTATTTGAAAACCACTTTCTAAGTGTCAAAATGTAATTTTTACTTAAGAAAATAAAGGCTTAATATATGTATATCATCAAGACTTCTTTTTACAAGAATCAAAAGTGATTTTCAAAATAAAAATTCTATTTTCGGATTTTGGCCAAGGCATATTTTAAAAACATGTTTTCCAACTCAAAAATGAAGTTTTTATTTAAGAAATGAAAGGCTCTTAAGATATGATATGTAAGGAAAGATTTTCATAAGTTTAGATAGGTTTTATCAAAAGATATGTCAAAAATGAATTTTGTAAATTCGGATCCCAACCAAGACCAATTTTTAAAACCCATTTATCAACATCAAAACTCATGTTTTATGTGAAAAATGAAGTATATAGGTAATAGGTATCATTAAGTAGTGATTTTTATAAGTTGAAATGAGTTTTGATGAGATTAATGTATAAAACAAGAAATAGAATTAAGATGAAAATTTTGAGTTAGTAGTCAATTTGTGAAATTCGTAATTTTGAATGAAGGCCATAAGAACACCTATTATCCAAGCTCAAAATAAAAGTTTTATGTAATGAATGAAGTCCTTAAGTAATAGGTACTATAAAGTCTTGAATTTTAATGCATTAAACAAGTTTTTCCCAAAGGAATCATTCAAAAAGTGGATTTTCTAAAATTCGGATTTTTGAGTAACTTATATTGGAAAACATGTTTACAAAGTGCAAAATGGAAATTTTTATGTAAAAATGAAGGTCATAAGTAATAGATATAATGAAGACTCAATTTTAACAAAAATAATTATATTTTCTTAAGAAATAAATCCAAAACAAATGGAAATGATCAAAGTTAGAAAACTAGACTTGTCGTAAGTAGTTGTTATTATGGTCTTGCAAAATAAAAAGTTATAAAATTTTCTTTTAGTAAAAATCATCAAGATCATGCATACATTAAGCTCATCTCATGTCATTCATGTTAGGAAATCATTCATATTGTATGTATAGCTAATCTATATAGTAGAAACATTACAAACATTTACAAAATGATTTTTCGGAAGTTGAAATAGCTACTGATCAAAACTGATCGGACCTTTTTAAGCTTCAATTTTTTCAAAACTCAAAAATAATATTAGAATTAGATAAATCTTTCGAAGTAGATAGAAATCGATATATAATTTGCGAAATTCCCAATTAAAATGACCAAGTTATGGCCGTTTTAAGTTGGAATTCCGCTTAGGACGAGAATTACGAATTTGATAGTTTGTATAAGATCGTTTGGATTAGTTTGAGTTGAAATACTTATTAGAGTATTTCTTCCTTTTTAGGTGATCCCGAATTCGACGATTCCCTACCACCGGATTACTTTTACTAAAAGACGGTGGTCCAATGGCCGAGTGAGTTTTCTCCTTGTTTTGTTATCTTGATTGTGCTTGTAGTTAGTTGCATTAGAATTATAGGAACAAGATAAAAATCGATATGAATGGGGATGGGATATTTGATGAGGCTGTGATGAATGTATGCCAAAGAATACTAAGCATATCGAAACCACGATTTGATTGGATAACAGCACTGTTCATATTATTTCTGTTATGTGTATGATATTAGCTGGTCACTCTAAAGAATGTATAAATATTTTGACCTAAGCAAAAATTAAATTGATCATGCATCGCATCGGACATATTGCATTTGGTAGCATGCTACTCCTACACAAGTCGATCGGTATGGTCGGTTGATGCCTTGTTTGGATAACGAGCTTGGTGCCAGAGCTCATTCAGGGGTACTAAGGCGCATGTGGATGCATTCATTGGATGAGCCTAGCCGAGCCGAGTGTTAAGAGCCGAAGGCTTGGGGATTAGATGCGGTCGTGTAGACTTTAATACCATTCCTAACCCAAGATACGAAGGGCATAAATCCGTTCTGTGTATGGGTTCCGGATACCCATACATTTGTTTGCTCATGTGTTTGTTCATGCATAGCATATGGTTGATTATAACATTGCTTGTTATGGTACGAAAATTAAGGGAATTCTCACTAAGCTAGTGTAGCTTATACCCCAGTAGTTGTTTAAATGAACAGATTATCGCAAGAATGCAAAGTGGGGACCGAGATGGTTGGAGTCGAACATGACTTCGGGAGTTCGGCAAAGAATAAGAATGTTTGAAGTTATCTG
Source organism: Combretum micranthum (assembly GCA_024138025.1). Lineage (NCBI taxonomy): Eukaryota > Viridiplantae > Streptophyta > Magnoliopsida > Myrtales > Combretaceae > Combretum > Combretum micranthum. The sequence goes on along the minus strand of JAMXBD010003062.1, from coordinate 78,529 downwards.
CTAGTTTTATGATTTGCCTTATAATAGTTCATGTAGGGAAGTCTGTGGATGAATGTATTCGAAATTGAATGATTTGTATTTGAAGTATAGCGATTTGTATATGAAGTATAATGATTTGTTTCTGGAGTATAGTGAATTGAATTTCCTTCACATTGTTCTCAAGTTGTATTAATATAAAATGCATTACTCCGATGAGTCTCCTCCATGTGTTAGACGCCTTGTACATAGTATGGAAGCCTTCGCGTGACCGATGTGGTCATTCTTAGGCTTTAATATTGTGTACGGCGGACTGCCACGTTTAGGGTACCCTTCGGGGCGTGACATCATGCCTCTCCTTATTATTAACCAGAGGGTGAGACTTTATAGGCTAAGATTTGATCAACTCATCATGAAATCTTGTATGAAGGAAGAGCAGATCAATTAGTTACCGAATCTTTCGTAGTATCAAGCAAGCTCTTATTGCTGACTAACCTCTTCATTTTGCTCTTTAGGACTAGTACCTCTTCAAGATCATCTATAGAAATCAATTTCGTAAATCTAGTGATTGGCCGACTTTTCCATTTGAAAGAAAAATGAAATTCAATACTTCGACAAGAGCGCAAACACTAGTAAATCTATGTCAAGTTCATGTCAGACACCTTAGATGCTAGTCTCTGCAATAGTTTAACTTAGCATGCTAGAGTAGATCGAGTAATTCTCAAGCTTTACTCTCCATCTCTATAAAATATTTTGTGCCACAAGATAGGCACCTTTCTCTTAAAATCTTCACCACTTTTCTCACATGAAGGATATCAACTCATTCCTCAACTGCCATATTCTTAGGATGCCAAAACCAACAGTAAAAAACCTTGGCACAATGCAGCACATCACAGACGTGTATGCATGTGATGTGGCCATAAGCAATTCATGCTTGACAAGCGTCACCTTACAACATTGCATGCTAGAATTTGAAAAGACAAAACTTCTTTTGCACAATAATGCTACCAATAAGTATTTTTGTGGTCAAAATTTGCGATAAAGCTAAAAGTCATACAACTTCACATCAATTGTTCCATTACCTCCTTTCTATGACAAACCCAAGATGCCACACTAATACTTATCTCTGCAATACTCCGCTTGACCACGAAACCAAATGTAAGCCAAAGTGCTCTTTAAACGTATACCGGGCTCAAATTGTCAATACCATGGTTGACCTCCATAATCGATCGACTACCCCATTAATTGGCCTACATCCAATAACTTGGTGCTTAACCTTAGAAGCCTTCTTCTAAGCTTACTCTTTTTAGTGGCTTTTCACCAAAAGAGTGAGGAAGGATTATTTTTTATTAGTAAATTTAGGCTTAGGGCTCCTCAGCTTGTTATTATCTAATTAGTGTATGGGAATGGGATAGCAAAATGATTTGTTAGCTAACCTCCAAACTAGACTCCATCGCTTGTAATAAGGCCGAACAGTTTAATATATTAACTCTTTTGCTCAACAACATCTATCTTACTTGGCATATTGTTGTTGGACTCAAACTACCTTACCCCACTTCTCACTTTCTCATAAAAGTGACTTAGTGGCTCAATGTCCACTTCTCTAGTAACTGTCATTTCCTCTAGTAACTTTGCACGCATGCAACTGTTGTAAGTAACCGTCAATCATTGTTCCCTTATAAATATCACTTTAGGATGTCATTTTGGTAACATCTACCAAAAACTTTGTTTCATAAGTCACTCATTACCTCCTATATCATACTAACTTGATCATTGAAATGTAACACTAGATGATCCCCTGTGTATATTAACCCATTTTGTTTTGCAAAACTAATTACTGAGAATTTCAAATTTAATCTACTCTACTGGCAATATTAAAGCACAATAATGATCAAATTTTAGGTATTATTTCTATTAATGTGAATATATTCTAAACAAACTCTTCAGTAGTACAAAAAACTAAAACTGCCTTTTCCTTAAATAATATGGTCCATCGCATGTTCATTCCCTTCCTAAAGTTATAATATATAAGAAAACACACTAATAAAAGCTAACCATCAGTATTGTAACTTAGTGTTATTATCACCGATCATAAGGTCCCAAGTTGACATATTGGATTCGAATTCCTCTTTCCCGTCATAATGACTAAAAACACGTAGTTATTATTCTCACTTAGGTACTACATCCCTTACAGTGGAACTGCTGTTAACCATCTAAAAATACAAAAAAAAAAAACAAGAATATTTGTAGGAAGCTAGGCAAAATAACAAAAAAAAAAAATCTTAAAAATACTAACAAGAGGGGGTATGGTGCATATTATTCTTAATGAGTTATTTCATTTTTTGTTTCTTATTTCATTATTGATTTTTCTAATTTTTCCCCTTTTGTTGGCGTTTTGTGGGATTATAGTTTATAATTTTGCCGCATGCAAATTAGAAGATAAGATACCTGGAGAAAAATGAGTAAGGGAAAGAAGCAACTACTCTCCTCAGCACCATGGAGAGGCGAAGAAGACGACTCCTCACAAAAATTCAAAGATGCAAAGCTCAAAGTCACTGCACAACCTGGGCAAACTCCGGTTATGCATGTCCCTCGCAACAAAAGCAAACACGCGAACGAAGATGAGGACGAGTCCTCCCTTGACCCCGAACTCCGTTACAGCTTTCATCGCAATTTCAAGGTTCTCTCTTTCTTTCTTCTCTTTGAATATTCCATTCTCTAATTTTGTCTAAGAAGTTCTATAGAAACCCTTTTTAGTTGGAAGACTGCTGATTCTTCGCTGCACATGCCTCAATGGACTAGACGAGTAAGAGGGTTCCATTGAAAAATTCGGATATTTGGTCGTAAATGGAAAATTGGTTATATAGGTAAAAATTTAATGTGGGGATTTATGAGGTTGTTCGTTTGATAGAGTGGGTGTATCGAATCGGTTGTTGGTCAGGGTTAGTATTTGAATTAGCCCCGTGATGATAGCATTGTGGATTAGATGGGCAATCGGTCATGGAGAGGGATAGTTTATTTGGTTAGGTTTAGGAAATGGTTCCTGCTTGTTTAAGAGCCTTTTAGTGAAGTTTTTGGTTAGTAGCTTTTGAAGAATTCTTGATAAGCTTTCCTATGATTGTTGTTGAAGGCAGTTTGATAACAATGTAAGGAATTTGGAGATTGACACTTCTCCTTTACTAGTAAAGCATTTCTTAGCTTTACTAAGCTAGGTCTTAATAACAACATTCTTCTCCTCCCCAAATTTCCACAAAGCCTTCAATGGTTGTGTGGGAAGGTGAATTTGCTTTTTCAGCAGTAGTGATACCCTTAGAAGGATGCAAAACCATAGCTTCTAATTATCTTTAAATTTAAGATATTGAATGCTCTGTGATGACATTTTTGGGCTAGAACAATTCATTTACCTATGTTTTCCCCTCTTTCCTTTTGTGCAGCGTTTCCAGATAGGTCATGATTCCTGTACAAGTTAATTCATGTGTGGTTCTTTGGACAAAACACTGAAACTATATCCACTCTTGTGAAGTACAAGTGGATGATTAGTGAACCAAATAACTGCAATCCGTCATCTTTTTTTTTTTAGAATAAAAAAAAAATTTAATCAAAGAGTATTGTGCTAAAGGGACTTGTTGTTTACAAAATTTGAAGCTGAGGGGCTGATTTGCATTTCCTTTGAAGTTTCAGGGTCTTGTTTGGGTATTAGGCCCCTATAAAAGGAAATGACCGGTCGCCATAGAAACTGTTTAAAAGAAGAAGAAGAGAATGAAAGTTTCTTGACATTAGAAAACTCTATTTTAGCAGTCATAGAATTTAAAGGGGCATTTGGGGGGACGTCATTCATCCATTTGCAATAGTGAAAAGATTTGTATTGCTTGGCTTAATTCATGGCAATTTTGCAATTGATTTGCGGTTAACCTCATCACTGCTACATCAGTGATCTGATAACTGGTCAAAATGAGAAGAGAAGGATTTAATTTGTTCTTGAAGAAGTAAAAAAAAGTGGCTTTATCTTTTGTGTGTTTGTATTTGATGCAATCTGACTGAGGATGAAAATGTGGCATTTATTATGCACATGGCTGAACTTGGACAGAAAAAGAACTGTTTCTGAGCATAGCACATGGATTAAGTGATATGAAAGTACAGGTGTGTTTTATGAGAAGGTGTTGAAACACATGTTAGAATGTAAGTTACCCATTTTTTTTGAAGCTTACATCAAGCTCTCATAAAAATTAAATGGAAATTAATTCGACGGATCCCAGTAAACAGTAAACATGGCCAGAGAATCTAGTAATTGACCCCGCTAAACATGGCCCAAGAATCTAGTATTTGACTGGCTGCTTAGATGTGTGATTAGTTTGGATAGAAAGCTAGCAGAAAATATTCATGTAAATATATATGAGTTCCTACTCTTTTCCTGCATATGTTTGTTTATAATTTGGAACTCTTGTCATTTCTCTCTGTGTCTAGTCTGATGCATGAATTGCTCATCTGTAATTGCAGTTTCTTCAGAGGGTTTTTAGCATAGACACCATCGTCAAACCTCTACCACCTGTGATGGCTTACAATGTCTCCCGTAATTTGAGCTTCTTCACTCGCATTTTTACACAGTTCTTTGGTGAGTTGTTTCTGACTATGATACTTTGTTTCCTACCACATCTGCATATTCAGCGCATATGTAACACACAGACTCACCCTCCGTCAAGAACTTTGTTACCTCTCTTTTCCTGCTGATGGAAAATCATTTAAGTGACTAGTTACTTTATTCATCTCATTTGACATTGATCCATGAACCTCTTATTGGACAGATCCAGAGGGCATTGCAAATGCACAAAAGTCGCTTGGATTGGGTCAAGAAGAAAAAGCTCGCCGTGTTCGCTAAAATATGGATGATATAGCTGGATTTTGGAACCATCATTGTAGTCATGTTGGCAAATGGTTCTTAAACCGTTCTTTATGCGATGAAAAGATTAAATTCATGACCTCAGTCAAGAAACTGATTGTTGAGTTTTAACAACTGGTTGATTTTAAGGTTTTATACTGTTTGGAACTGATTTTATGTCCATGTATTGGCTTCTGTCAAATATACAAGTGTGGGTAAAATTGATAACCTTTGGCATGCATGTAATGTCTGTTTCTTGAGGGAGTTGCATGACTAGAACTAGAACTCTTGTTGTAATTAGCACAACATATTTGCTATTCCCAATGCCGACTGAATGGTGTTCCATGTAATCATGATAAGACTCCTTACATGTTGAATATTCTAGCTTAAAAAGCATATCATTTTAATTTCTTTTGTATTTTATCACTATCGGTGAACTATGATTGAGAGGCAATTGGGATAGATGACATTTGCCCCTCAAAAAATATTAGATATATTATCAAAGGTTTGAGCAGCCAAAGGGATGTTCTTCAATGGCAAAATGAGAGATGATATTTTAGTTGGCGGAAATAATTCAAGAACTTTCGCGAGTTATATATTTCAGAGGCATGACTTGATGTAAATATTAAGGATTGCTGTCTTCTTGTTTAGGTCATTACAATGGGGATGGGGTAAGAGCTGATTTTCTACTAATTGGAGATATAGACTTGTATCTGTTTTATCATTTCACATCGGCATGAGAATCAGTGGTAAAGACAAACAAACAGCCTTCAGATGACAAGATTGATTTTGCACACTTAAAGCTTACACTTTTTCACGAAGAGTGTGTACCATTCCATTCCGTACTCAGTCTATTGGCTTACTGTATTGAAGAAGAAATCCACTTAATGTCAAAAAAGGTGTTTCTCGAGACATCAAGTTGTTTTAAGCTACGACACCACTAAACTAACAGCTTTGGTGCCATCAAGCAGCCATCCCAGAGGTTGCTAAAGGTGGTTGGATGGCTTTTCAACGTCAAAACTAAGTTCGTCTAAATAAAGGGGGCAGAAGCATGGGGAAAGCATTGGGCAATATAAAACACACACTCCCCAGTCAATGAATGGATCGTCTCATCATACCATAGAAACAGCAAACTACCACTGAGATTTCAATAAACATGCATTAGAGCAACTTTAGCTATCAGATAGAACACCACACAAGTACACAACACATCTCAAGTCCACACTCCGGTTTTTCCAACATTCATGTCCCTGTACATGCCGCGTCCATTTAAGTAATGTACTTCTAGCAATAACAGCTGAAACATTGAAGTGAGCTAGACACCGAATCCATGATATTTTCTAAAACCATGAATCAAGTTACATGTATGATACGCTTCCAAAGGTGAAAATCAACTGGCAAAGCATGATAACCTTTGCTAAAATTACAAATTTGTTATTTTGTCTGAGAAAAGGCTTGTACTGTACAGTAAATATTCCTAAGCTAGTAACATATCTAACGAGATAAAGAAGATGCCACAAAAAATGCTATAGTGCTTTAATCGGGTGAACCACCACGCCAGTATCCAAAGTCACTGATTCCACATTCTGAAAGAAACTTCTGATAGTCATGTTGAAGTTTCTCATAAGATTCATAGGACTCATCAGAAGAAATTTGAACCGGATTTTCTGAGGGACCCTGCATTCGATATGCTTCTCAGAAAGGATTGCAAATAGAAAATTTTGAAAGTTTACCATCATTCGGAAACAAATGAGGAAAATCTAACAGCCCATAAAAAAACACATGCAAAAATGAGAATTTTTTATCTGTAGTACAGTATTTTGTATGCACTCATCAATCCATCTAGATGGCTTTTTTGGCCTATGATCTCTTCTATTTGAATAGTTTGTCTTATCTGAATATTGGTTAGATTAAATATAATAAAAAAACGAAAATGGCTGTAAATGTGATAAGAAATTTCCATAATAATGGTATTGAGTATGAAGAAGATTTGGAAGTTCACATTTGCTTATTTTGAAATAAAAGTCCAGGGAAGAGACTAATGAGTCCTCCATTTGAAAAGTAAATTTGTCTTTACCTATTGCTACAAGCAGAGGGTGCCTGCTTATTTTTTGCTCGATTTTTCTTCCCAAATTGTCCACATGCTTGATTAGTTTTTATTGATTTTCTAATGAAATGAGTTAAGCTACATGATATGCATCTTTATTATAATTAGCAGTAAATTTCACTGACGAATAAATCCATCTTTTGTTTTCGAGAATATCAGTTTCTTTACTTTTCTAACTGAAAAGAGGAAGTAAGCTATATCTGATTCAAACATGAAAAAACAACTACTTAAAAAGCTTGAGCTTTGTTCTTGGCCAAAATAAGGTAAGTATTTTGATCGCATGCTTTTAAACTAAAGTTTGCAACGTTTTCCTTCATGCATTAGATAAGACATTGACTAAAGCCATATTGGGCAACAAATTAAATGGGATTCAGCTGGACCAATAGAAATCCAATAAGAAAATCCAAATCAATCTTTAGCACCATGAAGCCTCATAAAGGAAGGAAAATAGAGCTTAGCACAAAAGAAAGTCACTAGTGTCCTAACTAAAAACTTACATTAGAATCTGATCTCAGCTCTGAGTCCATGGTCTCTGGTTCCTCTGGGTCAAATAATGTGATTTCCATCTCATGCTTTTAGATCCATGATTTGTTTTGATTGAGAGACATCTCGATGGGTCATATATCCAGTATTTTTAGTGCAAAAGGCAACATTTATGCATTTAATGCAAAATGCTATAAGAGAAACCAGAACTAGAAAATATCCAGTGGTTTTAGCCTGATAAGCAAACGACAAGCCTGCTGAAGTCACTCGTGTTATCACTTACAAGAAATCAATAGACACTAATTTAAAAATCAATTAAAAAAGTATCTCTTGACGTTGAACTTACACGAGGCACTTCATTGGAGACTAGCATGGAAAAGTTCACATGCTTTGAGAGTTCATCCATAGCAGACAAGGCATCCTGATATCTTTGTACAAAATACACCTGGAAATTACTTTAACTAGTGACATGCCAAGCCTGGAATAGCAAATAAAAGAAGCAACAATCCAACTACTGGTTCTCCAAACATCAGAAATAATGAAGAAGTATCCAAGCCAATTATAGCCAATAATCATTAAATTCATATAGGCATCAAGTAAATGAATAAGTGCAAATCAAAATAGGTTCCTTTTATAAAAAGGACATCAATATGTAGTAGATGTGTTCATATTATATAATCACTTAAAAAAGGTCTCTGATAGAGACCCAAACATTAAAAATAACTATATTGAATGTTGAGTAATTAAAAACCCTAATCTAAAGAAATATGGTATCAAAGATACACATTTCAAAGAAAAAATGATGTTCACACAGAGCTTCAAACTCCTAAGTCACTCCTCTGAGAGAGAAAAATTGGGTGCCTCCCCATTCTCACTGTCACTATTACCCCCTATTTATACTACCAGTACTACTCTATTTGTATACCATGCATAAACTCCTCATTGGACCCGCTGATTACTATACTATCATCAATACTTAGTATACAAATGCTATTACTAATTATATATAATACCTAACAGTCTCCCATTAGAGAAAACACAAGCAAAGATTATGCCAAAACACAAAATGATGGTTGACAAGACTACCATTTGATGTCTGTGGAGTAAAAGCAAAGTAGCACCAAACATGTTGTCAGCTCACTAGTCAATGTGTTTGTTATGATATCCATCTTACCGTTTTACTCCATCTGTCAAGAGGAGGGACCTTTATATGCTGGCCTTCATGAACAAGATCAAGGTCTGTAATATCTTTGTTAGTACTAGCAATTGCAGCAATAGGGACTCCGTACTTTCTAGATATGGAATACAGTGTCTCCCCCCTGTGAGTCATAAATTGCAATTAATTCTCAGATTTTCAGTCATGTGGTGAAGGCATCACATGAAGATGCATAAGTTAATGAAGAAAACTTTGCATGAGAAGATTCTTAGTCCTTAGCTACAAAAGCATATTAAATAGACTTAAGTTGATGCTTTTAAAGTAGTTTCAATCAATGTAACTGAAAAATTAATATCAAATTCTTTTACTTTTAGGGAGTAGCCCAAAATGCAGTATGACATATGGATATTATAGCGGTCAAATTTGGTTCAGAGCCATTGCTTCTTTGATTTATTTCAGGTTATAGAAAGGAACGGCCATGCCTATCTTCTGTTTAGTCCATCTGGGCTGTGGCGGTGGTCAAGCATATTGCTTTCAGAGTTTCTAGCCTTAATTGCTTGGCTGGTGTTTGCTTATAGAAATTGACAAAATCAAATATGCATCAATACCCTTTAAAAGTGCAACCTTTGTGTTTGCTTAGCCATTAAAATGTAATGTGGACTTGTTTTTCCCCCTTGGCACTTGTCATAACTTTATATCTGTCAAATATTGTAGCATTAATATCAAACTCTTGCAAATATTAGTGGCTTTTAGTAGTAAGTGGTAGCTGAAAAGCAAGAACAAAGATCATAGCCAGCCTTTGCCGGTGGTGGATATCAGTTTCAGAAAAACCAATGGATATTGGAAAAAATGATTTTATCATTTCAAAAACCAAAGTAGTTTCTTAGTATGCTATGAGCATTTTCCATGACATTTAACCGTCATCAATGGCCATCAACTGCTACCTTTACCTTCATCCATCACTTAATGCCAACAAAGCTAGTATTAATAGTAAACTCTTTAATTTGCTCTAATAATATTTGATAATTCTAAAGTTTTAATTAAAACAGATGAGGGGGGAAAATGATTTTTTAAGAAGCCACTTTCTGCAAAACAACCACACACCCAAGTTACAGAAGCAAAAGCAAGTGCAATCTCTAAAATATAATAATAAATAACAAAAAGCAAGTTAATAATTAGCAGGAGGTCTTCAACTTGAAAGATCAAATCCAACTCTCAATGATATTGCTCACTGAGCTTTGGGGAAATTATGATAGATTTGATGAAAAGAGAATGGCCCAGGTTGTGCTTGAACTTTCACATTCTTTAGTTTTAAGTGTCCAAACATTAGTTCTTTTCACTTTATTGCACAAGCTTATCTCCCTTATCCCTGACTCTAGCGTCAGGGCAAACTTCCCAGGCCGTACAACTTGACTATTTGAAAACCTCATTCAACACCACTGAAACACTTCAATAACCGTGCAGTATAGAAAAAAAACTCATTCGGACTAAGTGCCTATATGATCCAACCACACATTCTGTGTCTTTTCTGACCATCCAAACAAACCATCTTGGCTAAATGATGTGCACATAGCTCAGATAATTGTCAAGAACAGGAATGAGGTAAAAGAATTTTGTAAACCTCTGTTGAAAATGAGGTAGTCTCCCAAAAAATTGATTCCTCTATTCAAGAATAGATAAATATCCAAAAAAAGAATTCTACAACTCCTGATTTTGTTAGAAATAAATGCATAGATTACCATTCACATGGATGGCTACATAAGTTTGATTCACATAAATTCGTGGGATTGGACTAAACAAAAGTCCTAAAAATCCTAACCCCATATTTGCTATTTGGTTGGTGTCATAGGTTTTGATACTAGATAATAAGCCTTGAGAGTACTGAACAAATTTGAAGGAAAATAATACCGTGTGGAGAATGAGACAAATCTATTTAATGGACAACTCAAACATTTAAAATTCTTATGCTTTACTTATGCACTAAATAATAGATAGTACAAAAATCTTATCCAGTACTGTTATCCAGTATTTTTTTATGCTGAAATACTATGTTGTTCAGTTTCTGTTATCCAATCCGGTCCTTACAACCAAAGGCTACACTAATGTTAGTAAATTTGACACCATCACAGCATGCCTGCATAACTTAGATCACTAAGATGAAGAACCAAATAATAATAATAACAACAATAACATTAATAATAATAATTAAAGTTACGAGACCAAAACGAACAAAATGAGAACGTTCAAGTACATTAAAGTCATTAACAATGAGGATTACCGTTTGACAACATGGACGAGATAGTCAGTTGAGGAGTGTGGACCCTTCAACATCTCCTTCATACGAAGATTCCATCTCTGTAACCGACAATAAGAAGAAATCAACATCTCATTCGCTGCCTTGCACGCATTATCTACTGGTATTGTCTACACAGCCATATAAACAGAGAAAGTGGAATACCAGAGCAAGACCCTTTATGCTGCTGGGATTGTTGACCCAAGATTTCAGAGAAAACCTGCCAGACATAGAAAGCAAGCTAAAACTAAGAATAAGTTGTACATGTAAATGGAGATGAAGAAGAGAGGATAGTACCTGTGTGTGTGAGGATAAAAAGGGAGAAGAAACGAGGGACGTACGGGGAAGAGGAAGCTTGACTTTGAGACTAATGGCCGCACCATGTCTCCATTACACGTTCCTCCCAAATCTCATTCTGGTTTCCAAGTGGTCCAAACTCAAGACTCCAGTTTCTCTCCCGGTTCCAGATTGGAGAAAGAAAGCTGCAACGTAATCCTGGCTGGATTTTTTATCTAGACAGTTTTTTTTTCTCAGATTCTTTTAGTTCCCATATTTCGAATTTTCTTCTATAACTCAGGTATTTAATAATTCATCAAGATTTCTTATTTTAAAGAGGACCGACTGAGCCGTTTACAAACCACCCAAGCTTAAATTCAACTAACATCAAGCTTGGTTTGGATCGAATTTAATTAATAATAAGCCGAACTTAAGGTTAAAAAAGACTTATTTATTTAAATGAGTGTAGCTCAATTTTTAATTTAGACTTATAAGTCGGCTCCTGAAGAGGCTCATTTAGGCTTGTAAATAGGTTCATGATACATGTTTGCTAACATGATTGTAAACAAGCTCGTTTGTAGATTTGTGAGTTGTATGATTATAATATATCATATATAAATATAATAAAAAATAACAAAAAACTAATTTTTTTACTAATATATATGTGTATATATATTTAGTAATTCTTATATATTATTTTTAGAGTAAATTATACCGAAAGATTATATTGCTTGGGGGTAAGTTTATTTGAGATCACAATATTTTAAGTGATTATTTTAAAGTTATAACGTTTAAAGAAGTAGGTCAATTAAGGTCATCATTAACATGTATCAATAAGAGAAAATTTTGATTGAAACTCAAAAGATTTGGCATATTGACATTTTAAAAGGTAACTTCAATTGACCAAATTTCCTATGTTGTAATCTCAAATGAATTATTTGAAATATTATGACATTTCGATGTAATTTACCCATTATTTTTAGGTTTAAAAAAACAAGTTATATATATGAGTCAAACTCGAACTTAAATTTCAAGGACTCGATAAAAAACTCGACTCAGGTTGGGCTTGATTTTAAATGAGCTGAGCTCAAGTTTGAAATAAAACTTGTTTAGCTAAATAAGTTGACCTCGAGCCTCAATTTTAGGCTTAATGAAAAGCTTGGTTCAAGCTCGATAAATTTTAAACAAGCCTAAGCTTACAAAATCTCAGGTCAACTTATTTGCAACCTTAATACTAAAGATTTAAACTTTATGTCAAACGATCACTATTGAGTTGAATTGAGTAAAGGCTTGCATTTGATTCATTTAAAAATTGTTGAGCTCAAGATTAATGTAAACAATTTTTTTTTAAGTCTAATATTTAGACTCAAGCTTAACTCTTTTTAAAAAATATGATTTATTTTAAGCTCAAATTTGGCTCGTTTATAAGTCGAGCTTAAGCCAACTCATGTCAATTTCTTTTTTTTTTTAAATCAAAACTAAAATCCAAGTTTAAACTCACTCTTAAAGAATGAGTGTAACTTATTTTTCATTAAAATTTTCTATATCTTGATTTATCCAAAAACTAAAAAGAATAGATAAGAACTGTGGAAATATACATATATATTAATTATAAAAAAATAATTATTTTAGCACTTATGGGTTAGATTTTGAAATTTTCATTGGGGTATGGAATGAGTGCTTAAGGATTTGAACTATGTTTATCAAATGGATGGTTTAACTAGTGTTGCCAGAACAACCGGAGGTTTGAGACATATTAAGGGGTCAAGGGTCAAGCTATGTTCATCCAAGGTCAATAAAAAGTAAAAATATAAGGTACATTTTAATTATAGAAGGCAAATGTATATGACATCAATAAATTAAATCTATACAAGGCATATACCTCAAAAAAAGGTAAAAAAATATATATATATATATATATAACAGCTTGTTTACTTAGAGGTAATAGATGATGATAGAATAATCATTTATAGGAATCAATTTTATTACCTTGTTTACTTGCACAAATGAACTTGGCATATTTATTACCGGCAATCTTTCTATTCCCTATGTAGTGGGAAAAAAAAAAAAAGCCTACTGTATGGTGTTTTTTTTCTCTCTCTCCAATGGGAATCAAAATTGAAAAGATGTTACTATTTTTCCTTTGATAAATTTAGTCATTGAGAAATATATCATTACATGACACAAATGTTAGAAATTCTTAGATTTTACAAAAACAAATCTTCATGTAAAACTAATTTCTAAATCAGGATCTTCTAAACATGATAGAAACAATCAAAATTATAATGGTTTTGACACATACCGTTGTCCATGATTTTGAATTCCAATCAAGAGAAGAAAATCTGTTTTGAATTTTTTCTTGGTGATTTTCTCCCACTCTACCTTTTTCTTTTCTGTTTTTCTTTTGATGGTGGAGAATAAAAAAATTATTCTGTAATAAAAACTCACGATACTTTTCTTTGAACTGTCATATATAAGGAGAGTGGACCCTATGACTCAAAATTACCATTATGCCCAAATGACCATCATATTGAACCTTTCATATTAGAGTCATATCATAAGTCACATGGGCCATTAATGTTAAAATAATTTAACAATCTCCCACTTGGCCCATGTTACAACATGATGAATCAATAACCAATAAGAGTGCACCATATTTAGAGTTCATCAAATCAGAATTTTCAATTGAATTAAAATGATTGGATCATGGCGGTCACACATCTTTTAATGACATGATTCCTTTCATGTATCACATGATCATTATAATTCATAATAACTTAACTGAGGAACATTAAAACTTTAAATTGTCATTTCCAAATACGCTACTAGTTATCTCATAAACAATAACTGTATACAACCTGATGTAGATAACAAAAGAGCAAGCAAAACCATAAATTTAACTGAATTCATAAGTGTCATAATAATACGAGCAGTACAACCATATGTATATATATTTATACATTAACCATCACATCTGTAAGGATCTGTCTAAAATGCCCATCCGTTCAACATGTCCAGTAAACGTTTTCGGTGGCAAACCTTTAGTTAACGGGTCCGCTATCATCAGTTCAGTACTAATATGCTCAATTGACACTCTTTGGTTTTGCACTTCTTCCTTAACAGACAAGTATTTTAAATCCATGTGTTTCGCACCCTTAGAATACCTATCATTCTTAAAGAAGAAAACAGCTGCAGAATTATCACAATAAATTCTTAACGGCTTATCTATACTGTCAACTAAATCAAGCCTTAAGATAAAATTCCGCAACCACAATGCATGAATAGTAGCCTCAAAGCATGCCACAAATTCAGCCTCCATAGTGGAAGTAGTAATGACAGACTGCTTCTCACTCTTCCATGAAATTGCTCCTCCAGCCAATAGAAACATGTAACCAAATGTAGATTTTCTCGAGTCTACATGTAAAGACCCGAACCTCTAAATCCCGAGACTTAGAGTATCGAATCCCCAACCACATATAATGTTTTCACATTATATGTAAGGTTGTCCTAAAACTAACAGTTTATGAAAATTGTTTGATCAAATTACTATACTTTGTAAAGAACTTTTTAAAATAAAACAAGATTGCTAACAAAAGCAATCGATACATATATTTACATCAGATAAACATCGTTCAGTGCCAATACATGACACTACAAAAATTTACATGTTTTCTCAAAACATAAGAATCCTAAGGGATCTTAGGTCATTACAAAAGGAATTTGGCTTAACTATTAAGCCATCTATACATCACTTCTCCATAGCAAAAAGTCTTCCAAAAGTCCAGGGTGATCGAATCCTATTCGTCCCACTCATCCAAAAATCTTTCGAAATCGGACCCATAGCCCAAGTCGTCGTAATACTCGTCTCCAATACCTGCAAAGCAGCAAAAGTGAGCCAGAGGCCCAGTACACAATAACCAATGCAAAACAAGTCATCCAATTGATGTAATGCACCATAGAACAAGTGGTTATCTTTATTACATTTTGATTCACAAATCAACAAGAGGGTATTCAAACCTCGGTCACACTTCGGGAATCCAGGGATCCTGAGTAACAGCAGCTGCTCAGGGGGTTGATATAAGTAGTCCGAATACTTATATCTCCTATATCTATTTCATGAAGATAATAGCTTCATCTAGGGTTTAAAAGCCGTTGCCCGACTTTACTTAAACTTAGTCCATAACATGAACCTAGTTCACAAGTTCCCATAAACTTTGAACTAAATCATGGTATTTCCCCTTGAGTTTAAGCAAACGTTACACAGATACAATTCCCCCTATCGGCTACCCACTTAACCAAAAGAATCGCTATTGCATCATAGCATCCCATTGCATCATGGTAAAGTCATTGCATCATGACTTGGTTAAGCGCCTAGCTAACATGTTATTGCATCATGACAGGTTTGCTGCTCCTCGAACCAGATTAAACAGCGTAATAGACATCCAATTCATTCAAATGTTAAGTCAAAATCAAATTAGAGATGTCTGGTCCTAGCAAACATCAGACAAGTTATTGCGTACCTGAACCCGTTAGTATAGAACTAGGATCTCTCGGTGATGAACTAACCGAAGTATCCTTAACTGTAATAGAAATACTACAATAATTAATAAATTAACAATTATAAACCTCATTATCACAAGTATATACACTATTATATCCATATATCACAATTAATCAAAGATATCCAATTCATTCACTACAAAGTCACGAATAAGCATTTAAACGTCCTAATATATCCCAAATTATTTAATAAACACTTAATTGCTCAAATAACAACTTTGGAAAATTTTTAGAAAAAGCTCTTAAAATTCAAAAGCACAGGGGATACGCCGGTACTCAACGCTGGCGGAGTTGAGCCGGTGTTCAAT
The DNA here is from genome assembly GCA_024138025.1 of Combretum micranthum. Lineage (NCBI taxonomy): Eukaryota > Viridiplantae > Streptophyta > Magnoliopsida > Myrtales > Combretaceae > Combretum > Combretum micranthum. Next base: position 62,494 of record JAMXBD010003062.1, on the reverse strand, counting down.
TCTCTGAAAAATGAACACTGTCAGCGTTGGCAGTGTACAAGGGTACGCCGCCTACCTTTGCATCCTACGCCGACGGCCTTGGGCCGGCGTATAATCCAAACCAAATTTTTCAAAAACGTCCAGAGAGGTCTAAGCCGTCCGCTTACCCAGATACGCTGGCGGCTTTGACACATACGCCGGCGGCCTTAATTTCCAGCGGCCGGCGTACAATATGAATGAAAGAACGCTGGATTACTTTCTTAGCGAAAGCCGGCGACTTTCATCAGCCTTAAAAATTCTGAATCCAACGCTGCCTCTAAGCAGGCGGCGTTGAATTCCCAGGTTGCCGGCGTACGTTCTAAAAACAGGCTTAAATGAAAATTTCAAATCCCCTGTTTTTCCACTTTGTAAAATTCTATTCTACTAAACTTTAAACCTTCCTCCACTACACTTCCAACTTCATATGATTCACTCATAACTATACTACTCAATTCTTGCAACTCAAAACAAGAATTCAACACAATTAAACACTTCAACTCCACATCAAACCAATCTAGGTTTCTCTACACAATTTCTCTTCACTTACTCCCCACACTTCATATCACTTCAACCATGCATGCACAAACTCATATACTCCTATAACTCATTTATAACTCATACAAAGCATGAACAAACAATTTGACCAACATTGAACTCAATTCATCCAATAACCCTACAACTACTACAAGAAAGGAAAACAAAACAATGATCACAATTAAATCCACTCACATGTAAATGCTTTGCCTTGGAGAGAGCTTGTTTTCCAAAGCTTACTATTGCCCTTAATTTAAGCTTGAAATTGGAAATGGAGAGGGAAATGGAAGAAGAAAAGAAAAGGAAGAAGAAAAGGAAAATTCGGATAAAATTTTGAGCTGCCCCAAAAAGTAGTCAAATTAACTTAATTTTGACTTTAACACATTCCAAATTTACCCCTTAATGCCTATATTAACTTAGGTTGCATTTGGCTTTAATTTGGGTCTCATTTGGCTTACATTTAGGGCATAAATGCTATTTAATTACTAGAAACTCAATCGACTAACTTAAGTGAAATTATAGTTGATTTATTAATCTAACTTAACTTAACACCTTAATGTGCAAAAGACAACATTAATAATTTCATTACACGCACATTAATGCATATAGAACAAAATATTAATGTCAACATATACATATGCATAATCATATATCTTAAACTATTAACAATATAACCATGCTCATTCAATTCATCATTTTAAAATAAATACTTAAACACATGGAATTTGAATAAAATTGAAATCTAGGTCATTTCACTACACATCCAGCATAATCTGAATCCGAATAGCCCACTACTTCAAGATGACTTGACCTTTTATAAGTAAGCATATAATCCTTGGTGCCTTGTAAGTACCTAAGTACTTTCTTTGCAGCTTTCCAATGATCTATTCCAGGATTACTTTGATATCGGCCTAACATTCCTACAGCGAAACTAATATCTGGCCGAGTGCATGTCTGAGCATACATCAAGCTTCCAACCAGTGATGCATAAGGAATGGATTCCATTGATTTTCGTTCCAAATCATTCTTTGGACATTGCAATTCACTGAACTTGTCCCCTTTCTGAATTGGAACTATTCCTGCAGAGCAATTTTCCATTCTAAATCTCTCTAATACTTTATTGATATAGCTTTTCTGAGACAATCCTAACAATCCTTGTGATCTATTGCGAAATATCTCTATTCCTATCACATAGGATGCCTCGCCCATATCTTTCATTTCAAAAGTTTCAGAGAGAAATTTCTTTACATCATGTAACAAACCCATGTCATTAGTAGCCAAAAGGATATCATCGACATATAAGACCAATATAATAAACTTGCTCCCACTGACCTTCATATAGATACACGATCAACGGTGTTCTCTACAAAACCGTATGATGTAATGGTATTATTGAACTTAATATACCATTGTCGGGAAGCTTGTTTTAATCCATATATCGACTTCTTTAACTTACACACCAAATTTTCTTGTCCTGTGGTTATGAAACCTTCAGGTTGGTCCATATAAACTTCCTCTTCTAAGTCACCATTCAAAAAGGCGGTTTTTACATCCATTTGGTGAAGCTCTAAATCATAATGAGCCACCAAAGCCATAATAATTCTTAAGGAGTCCTTCTTAGAAACTGGAGAGAAGGTCTCTTTATAGTCAATGCCATCTTTCTGAGTGTAACCTTTAGCAACAAGTCTGGCCTTGTATCTTTCGATGTTGTTGTTTGAGTCTCGCTTAGTCTTAAAGACCCATTTACAGCCAACTCGTTTTGATCCTTCAGGCAACTCTACTAGCTCCCAGACTTTATTTACATCCATTGATTTCATCTCTTCCTTCATGGCATTGAACCACTTTTCAGAATCACTACATTCCATGGCTTGTCTAAATGAGACTGGATCTTTATCAATGCTTAAGTCAGATTCGTGTTCAAGTGAGTAAACCACATAGTCATTCGATATAGCTGGTCTTTTCTGTCTCATAGACCTCCGTAATGCCATTTCTTGTGGTGTCCCTTGCTCATTTGTGACTTGCACATTGTTGCTTGGTTCACCTCTAATATGTTCACTTTGTGTGTTTTGAACATCAACTTGTCGTTTCAGCTTGTTGCTGTGATGCAACAAAAGGAACAACAACCTGAGTAGAAACACTGGGTGTAGGGGTCTCTTCTTGAAATTCTCTAATATCCACCTTTCGTGATTCCCCACTCCCACTAAATTGACCATTTTCAATGAACCGAGCAATACCAGACTCAACTATTCTTGTACTGTGGTTAGGACAATAAAATCTGTACCCTTTTGATTTTTCAGGATAGCCAATGAAATAACCACTAATGGTTCTTGCATCAAGCTTTCTTTCATGTGGATTATATATCCTTATTTCCGCTGGACAGCCCCAAACATGAAGGTGCCTTAAACTGGGTTTCCTACCTGTCCATAATTCATAAGGAGTCTTAGAGACTGCCTTACTAGGAACCCTGTTCAGCAGATATGCAGCAGTTTTTAATGCATGCATCCATAAGGATAAAGGTACAGTGCTGTAACTTAACATACTCCTAACCATATCCATAAGTGTACGATTGCCTTTCAGCCACACCATTTTGTTGTGGTGTACCAGGCATTGTATACTGTGCACATATGCCTCGACTTTCAAGGAATTTTGCAAATGGACCAGGACATTGTCCACTTTCATTGAATTTACCATAATATTCACCACCTCTGTCTGATCTCACTACTTTCACCTTTCTATCTAACTGCCTTTCAACTTCATTAACAAACACCTCTAGGATGTCAACTGATTGTGACTTTTCATGCAGTAGATATAAGTAACAATATCGTGAGTAGTCATCAATAAATGTGATGAAATACTTTTCACCACCCCATGTTGGAATGTCAAAAGGACCACAAATATCAGTGTGTATCAATTCAAGGAGTTCATTACTTCTTGTGGCTGGATTCTTTGATATATGTCTAGTTTGCTTACCTTTTATGCAATCAACACATATATCCCAGTCAGTAAAATCCAATTGAGGCAAGATTTCACCTTTCACCAACCTCATTACCCTTTCTTTGGATATATGACCTAATCTTTGATGCCATAAGAAAGCAGAACAATCATTGTGTGCATTACGTTTGTTACCTATACTATGCTCAACAAGAAACAGAGATTCACATACATAACATCAAGATTAAAACGATATAAATTATCAACTAAAGTACCAGATCCATAATAGTACGAATGTCTATACAATGAAAATACACCGTTTCCAATCTTAAAGTTAAAACCTACTTCATCCAACTTTGCAACAGAAACTAAATTTCTAGCACATTCAGGAACATAGAGACACTTTTCTAGATCCAGGCGACACCCAGTATCCAAAATCAATCTGTACGTCCCAATTCCTTCTATTCGTGCCTTCATTCTGTTTCCCATATAAAGAAACTGTTCAGTTCCTCTTATGGGCTGGATTGAAAGGAATCCCTGCATAATATGTGACACATGAATAGTAGCCCCAGAGTCTAACCACCAAGTATTATTAGGCACTTCAATTACATTTGATTCAAAACATACTGATATACAGTACATACCTTTCTTTTCGAACCAAGCCTTTCTTTTTAGACAATCTTTCTTGAAGTGACCCGTTTTCTTGCAGAAAAAACACTTCTGATCCTTATGGATTTGACCTCCACCAACTTTCATAGAGGCTTTGTCCTTCTTCTTACCCTTCTTGCCTGGTTTAGACTTACTGCTACCAGCATCATTATGAACAGTGAGATGAACAGAGTGATCCTTCATCTTCTTTAATCTCCCTTCTTCCTGAACCAACATGGCCTTTATTTCCTGAAGGTTCCATTTTTCCTTAATGGTGTTGTAATTCACCTGGAACTGACCAAACTCAGGAGGAAGCGAATTGATGATGAATTGAACCAAAAAAGATTCACTCACATCCATACCCATTAACTTCAGTTTTGCTGCTAGATTAGCCATGCATGTCACATGATCATGAATGGGCTGTGACCAATCAAATTTCTTGGTCGTTAGCTCACTCATTAGGCTCCCTACAATAGATTTGTCAGCTATATCTGATTGAGAGTATTCCTTAATTCTCATTATAAATTCCCTTGCATTTTCGTCTTAGGCATCGATGGCTTGACATTTTCAGCTATCGTCATTCGCATCAAGTTCAAACTCAGCCTATTAGACCGTTCCCAAGTCTCATAAAGAGACTTGTCTGACTCAGTACTAGTCTCAGTAATGGCTGCAGGCTTTTCATCAGAAATAATTGCTAGGTCCAAATCCAAAATGCCCAGTTGAAATTGGATCTGTTCAGACCATTCCGCATAGTTTAGCCCATTGAACTTGATCATTCCATTGCCCAAAGCGAACAAATTACTAGAAGCTGTAAATGTAATCCAAATAACATATTAATGCTTTGAGTAAACTTAAATGGATTCAAACAAATGATAAACTTTAACTATGTATTTAAGGTCACCTTTGGGTGATACCTTAATGCATAACTTTAATCAATAATGATGCTTAGATAAATATACTTTGATAGATCAATCAATCATACTTAAGTCAATATGTATGTTATCTTTGGATATACAGCCATATTCACCCAGTATATCAATGAATCTCTTTTAGTATCATTAATTATAAGCAATGATCCATCTTTGGATGATCTCCTAGCCTTATGATTAATGATTACAATTGTTCATTTCAAACTTTTATATCATTTTATTAGCATCTAAAGAAGATGAACAATTGAAATTCACAATTAAATATTTAAATCCTTCCAAGCTAGGCCACTTTGGTGACTAACAAGCTTTTGACATTTCATTTACACTAACATAATCTCAACAAACATCAAACTTTTCAATCATTAAGATCATTCAAATTAACAAATATCAATAAACTATCGTTAATGCGGAAAATATCAGAAATATAGCACATATATATATTTGCAGATTTTTTTTTATTTTCCATGTTCGTGAAGCATACACAGACCAAACTATGTTTGGAAATAGGAACACATAATTCAACGTTCCGTTAAATGTTCGTACTCGTACACTTCCAATTCCGGTCAAATCCAATTCCAGGATTCAAAATCACGTCATGTTAAATCCCGTTGTCTATATTTCATTTTCGGAAATCAGGAATATTTCATGGAATATTTATATTACGGAAACATATGTTCCTTCATTCATGTTTTATGAAATATTATTGTTTTCCGAAAAAAACATGAACATTACATGATATCCTGGTAAATTCCGAAACGGAAAACATGAAAAGCAATAATTCGTTAATGCAAATGTAGGAACATTTCGGAAAATTAAATTGAATAGGTTTTCCATACCCGCTCTGATACCAATTGTTAGAAATTCTTAGATTTTACAAAAACAAATCTTCATGTAAAACTAATTTCCAAATCAGGATCTTCTAAACATGATAGAAACAATCAAAATTATAATGGTTTTGATACATACCGTTGTCCATGATTTTGAATTCCAATCAAGAGAAGAAAATCTGTTTCGATTTTGTCTTGGTGATTTTCTCCCACTCTACCTTTCTCTTTTCTGTTTCTCTTTTGATGGTGGAGAATGAAAAATTATTCTGTAATGAAAAGTCACGATACTTTTCTTTTAACTGTCATATATAAATAAGGAGATGGAGGGATTTGAAACCCTATGACTCAAAATTACCATTATGCCCAATGACCATCATATTGAACCTTTCATATTATAGTCATACCATAAGTCACATGGGTCATTAATGTTAAAATAATTTAACAACAAAACCTTCATTGTTAGATATAGTTGTGTCATTCTTTACTTATTTTATTGTTAAGATTTAGCAAACCATGTACAAATCTACGATGCAGATTATATATAATATATACATATAACACATAATTTACGTTCTATAACAAGCCATAAGTTATAACTTGTATATAAAACTTATAAGTAATATATATGGATTATACATGTTATATATATGAATTATAGAATTATATATGAAAAAATAGTGTGTAATTATAAAATATATAAAGTTGTATACATAAGTTATTTCATAACTTGTATATATAATTTGCAAGTAAAATATATATTTTATATAGATAAGTTATAAGTAATATTTGATATGCATGATTTATATAAATATATAGTTATAAATTATATAATTTACTTATCATATATATAAGTGGCGAGTTACATATATAACTCATTCTCAAAAATATAATTACATAATCTAGAGAGATTATGAATATATTAGTTATATATATTATGTGTTATATATATGGAAAATGAATAGTGTTTTGATGAAATACATAGGTTATATATGCAAATATAAATTAAATTTATATATACATATAAGTTATAACTTGTACATATAAGTTATAAGCCATATATGTTTTATATTTTATAAGTTACAAGTTTTATATATACATATATGTTATAAATAATAGTTTATATATACAAGCTATAAGAAATTAGTTATATAGTATATCAATTGTATAGATATAAGTTATAAATATATATATATATATATAAAGTACAAATATATAATCTAGAGATTTTAAATTTAGATGCTATATATTATATATGTAATATATATAACAACTAAATATGATATTGACAAAATATGTAAGTTGCATATATAAGTTTAAGTTATATTTTATAAGTTATGTCTTATGTATATAAGTTATACATGTATTATGTTTTATAAATTATAAGTTATATATTTAAGCTATAATTCATATATATAAGTTATAAGTTATATAATATATCATCTTTAGTTATAAGTTATTATTTATATACATATATATAAATGTCAAAAAATAAATAAGTTAACAATCTAGAGATTATAAATATTGTATAAATGGTAAATAAATAGGGCATTGATAAAATATATAAATTGTATGTGTAAGTTATATATAAATATCTATTACATTGTATAAGTTATATGTTATATATATGTGCACGTATAACATATGAACTAACACATAATCTATATATATTTGTATATGTGTATGCATTATATACATCATACATAAATTATATGTTTATATATTTATATATAATGTATTTGTTATGAATAGCATATATGTGTGAGTATGGGTATAGGTACATGGGTATATTTATATAGCTTCTTACTTATTTATCCAAATAAGGTTATAATGTTAATTATAATTTTATTCCCAGTTTAACACTATAATCAACAAATTAAAGTAAACGTTGGAATACGCATTTCTAATAATAAAAGTCTAGATGAAGTAAATAAGATAATACAGATTCCTAGTCTATTACTGGTAATACCATTCTAAAATATAACTTTTCCATTCTCCCTTTATCCATTCCTCTAAGAAAACAGGCTATAAGGATTATATTTTATAAATTCATAATATAGTATGAATATATTTAAAATTTTAGTAAGTTTTTTTTTTTTGCACTTTAACCTAAGCAGGGTCAATTGAATCACAATCCAATTACTTAGGTTAATTGGATTAAACTGGGTCGATGGCAATTCGGGCTAAATACATGTACTAACCCGTTGTCATAGATGGTTCTGGTTTAACTTGGTCAAACTACCTAGATTGGTCTGGATCAAACAATAATGAATTTAATTGAATAATGTTGAAACAAGTACGCAGGGATTCAAACTCATGACATCGTGTCTTTATATTATGATCTGGTTAGTACAATAATTAACTTGGTGGAACTGCCTAGATTGGTTTGGATCAAACAACATTGAATTTAATTGAATAAGGTTGAAATAAGTACACAAGGGGTTCAAACTCATGACATTGTGCATTTATATTATGATCAGATTAGTATCATAATTATTTGATTGAAAAAGATAAGCTTATAGATGTAATATAGACTATTATATTTATTATCAAATACTAATGAGCTTGTTCAATGGCCAATTCATGAGCCTTCTCATAAGCTTGTATTCAAGTTTAGGCAAGCTAGTTAACTACATGACTTGCAAGTTTAAATTGAAGTTTGATTTTGGCTCTTCTAAATAGATGTATTATTTTAAATTTAAACTTAGTTTGTTTGCTAATTGAGTTCGAGTTGAACGAAACTTAAAATAAATGGTGGACAAGTATCTTGTAAGCAATTTGATCCATCCACAACTTTAATTACTTTTATGGCTACTCCAAATGTGATATTATTATTACTTTTACGCAAAAAGATTTTAGTTTTTGTAACAAAGACTTAGAATTAAAAGGTTAATGTATAATTTAGTACCTCAACTTTTTCAAAATACACATTTTTCAAATATATTAACTACCTAAACATTAAAATAAATATTCAATTTAATGCTTAATCGAAGCTTCTATATTCATTAATACTATTTTAGTTTTTTCCAGTTGATTCAATACTATTTTAATTAGTAGAGAAAACTTTGTGTATTGAGTAGATACTCCAATTGGGAAGTAACACATGACATGTAGCCATTGGAAGAACTAGAAAAATTGGACAATTAAATAGCCAAATTCATACATATTAAAATTGTTGGGAGTTAATCAATGTACTTAAGTGTCTAATTTTTGCTACTTTAACATATGCCAATTTTCCATTTGATAGAAGTGGCAATTTAATAAATATAGTTAAATTTGTTAGATAATATGATAATAATGAAGGTTAATTACAAAAAAAACTTACCTATGTTTTAATAATTTTGCAAATAAATAATTGACCTATGTTAATTTCTTTTTACAATGAATTGACCCGTAATACAGTTCGTCTTGTTTTGTTTAATCTCACCTTCATCTCAAAGCTCGATGTTGTAGAGTTCCTGGCAGTGTAGAGATATTTGATGGTGATTTGCATGGTTTAGGTTCAGAGAGGAGACAGCTTATGTCGAGTTCATCTTGAGTTGGTGACAAAATTAGTTTGACTAGCAGCGCCATAGTGGGTTTTAGTTATGTGGATTACAAAGATGTATTCTGATTGTTGAGTTTGATATGAGTGATGTGGGTCGATGTTGGTCTGGTGTATTGGTGAGTCGGCTCACAATTGGGGTTTTATTTTGGTTTTGTGACTTGGTGGCATTTGATTTATCAGAGGTTGATGGTTGAGTTTCGAGTTGCCATGAACTAGTAGCATCTCAGTGATTTCATGCCTAGTTAAGGTAGGGCATATGTGTTCGTCTCGACTGATCGAGATGTGAAGTGGGTTAGTGACTTGGTGATGAGTCAAAGTTCGATTTTGAGTAGGGATGGATGTGGTTTATGACCATTAGCCATTGTAATTTATAATGAAACTCAATATGGAAGTTGTAATGTATTGATATGTAGTAGATCACCAATTTGTAGGGGAGGTATTGGGGATGCTAATGAAGATCAGATTGATGCTAAAGAAGAGAGGGATTTGGTTGAATATGTTAAGATTTGTTTTTGGATTTATATTATAAAAGTAGGAATGGGGTCAATTAGAGGCTATATGAATGGAAGAGCATTTTCATTTTGAGTGTGTCAAGGTCATATATGGATGAATCTGCTATCATTTCTCACTACATTATCAATATGACGCTGTTGTCCTTGGAGGAAGAAGGAGACACATGTGCACTGATATGCCTGGTATGTGTTTAAACCAAAGGTGTACTTGGGCGGAACAAGATAGAGTGTACTATGGGTGAATTGATTGTAAAAAAAATTAAGACATGCCACTAATTTGTAAAAGTAATAAAACACCTAAGTTTTTGTAATTAATCTCAATAATGAACACAAAACATTTAGATGAGTTAAATTTGTTAGTTATATATTTATGAAAATTTCATGCAATACTAGCCTAGAGTTAAAAAAAAGTTTAAAAATCTTCAAAAAAGATACCAAGAACTAAAATATAGATCACACTCATAAAATAAAAATATAATAAATATATGATATGCAAACATGGAGCCTTTTCATCTCAAACGAATCTAGTGATATCAGCATGATATAAGAACATGGAGTCTTTCATCTCAAATATGAATAGGGTCTCAAATTAAAGGTACCAAGAACTTTTTAATGTTTTCCTTTACTTTTATCACATTTTTATTTTTTTCGTTAAAAAACATGCCACATTTATCATTGATAAAATAATTAAAGAATTCAAAAGAACAATAACTATAATAAAAAATGTGAATAATAGAAGATAAAGAATGGGATATTTTTAAAATAAAATTTAGGAACTTCTTTAATAAAAATTTGTCATGATTTTTATTAATGATTAAATAATTATTTTTCCAAATGTATAAATATTATCTGCTTAATTTAAATATTAAATGACTCCACATAGGTATTTGGCTAAAAACAAGAAAAATAGAAAAAATTCCATATAGGTAAACATGACAAAATATATGAAATTTGTTATAAATTGTAAAAGGACATGATGCATCACAAGCACACCCTTTAACTTGCTAGGTGCTGTTCATCAAAATAAGGATCAAGAACCACCCCTTGTGGTGGTGGGACGGATCCAACTCATGGACTTGCTGAGTCCATATTGTGTTAGGACAGTTCAGACTCATCCCTTTTTCTAGAGGAAAAAAAAAGTAAAAAACAATATCTTTTAATTTAAAATAAAACTTTAAACTTAAAATATAAATTGAGCCTAAGAATATAATATTCTTTAACCTATTTTCAGGTGCATTTATATATATAAGCATATTCTTTTTGAGTTGAAATATTATCAATGTGGAACTAGAGTAATAAATAGTAGAGTTTACAACTTTATGTAAAACATGAGATATGTTTTTAAATTATATTTATTAGGTGTTGTTATCAACAACGTATTAAATACTTGTAAATATATAATAATTTTTATTCACATGGAAAATAGTCTAAATATTAAATGTTACTTATTTTTTTCAACTTTTCTTTACTTTACATTTTCATTTTATTTTTTAAAATAGGACTCAATGGACTTAGTAGGCCCATAGGTTTAGTCGGTAGACTTGACCATGACTTGTGGACTATGTCGAGTCTAGTAGTTCGGTTGGACCAAATTATCGAGGTAAACTTATGCATGGTTGGATCAAGTTAGGTTTGATTGGGATCTGACCCTTGGAGACTTTTAATCACACTTGACCTTTCTTTGATTATTTTCTAGTTTTAGAGTGTATGTTTGACAATTTCTTATTTTATCATTGGATTGGAGGAAAAAAGACAGGGGAGGATTTAAAGGGGAAAAAAAAACATGTTTAGGTCATAGGAAATGAATAAAGGGAGGAATTAAAGGGGGAAAAAAAATAACTTTTTCTATTTTAACCTGAAAAAATTCATTTTCTATATATTAGATGAAATGTGATAATAAATTATATACAAAAAATAGAAATCTTTCATGAAAAACAAATTTTAAATTATAAAACTTTTTGTTTCCTTTTTTTTTTTTTTCTTTTTTCAATTTATATGTACCATTTTCTTTCTTTCTTCCTTATAAAAACTCTTCAATAGCTCTATCTAAACATCTTTCTTTTCTTCCACCATCTTAACGTTATATTGATAGTTTCAAGTAAAAATGGGAACAGACAAAAAAGGGGGCAAGGTACTTGTTTGCCATTTTAAAAATACATATATCAAAATAAAAATTATACAAAAAAAATTTATAATCAATTCTACATTGCATAGAAAGATGCAACACCTAATTTTAACATATATATTACATTCCTAATATGCAATGCGACGATGATATTACTATGTACTTCACAATTGAGATCCGTGAAAATGTTGGAGGGTACATGCTAATCCAAACAATAGTTATAATGTCTTTGGATTTTAACTATTTTCGATGAGACATATTCTTACTTATAACACATGTGCATAATGCCATAGATTATTATTTTTACAATATCACAATTAGGTTAAGCGATATCCATATATTTTTACAGTATCTCATTTTAAAAATGTGATATTACGATAATATTTATATGGTTTCTTTTATATAATTGGTATTTGTGTAATTTTTTTTAAAGGTTGGTAAGCAATATTATTTCAATAGAAAAGTGTGTAAAAGAAAAAAAAAAGAGATAATTTTACTTTATACATAAAAGAAAATAGAAGGAAAAAGGAAATTTCCATTTCAATTTCTAGTATCTGGTGGATAATGTTACAAATGGTATTTGAATTTTGACAAAATATATACTTAGACAACTGAACTTTGAAATTAATCAATTTAATATCTAAACTTTGAAATTAATCAATTTAGTATTTAAAAGAACTATTTATACGTGATAGCAATATCTCCATCAAGATCTTTTATATACTAAATTGATCTATTTCAAAGTTTTTTAAGTATTAAATTGATCAATTTCAAAGTTGAAGTACTAAATTTGATCAATTTTAAAATTTGGATATCTAATTATATATTTTGCTAAAATTTAAGTACCATTTGTGAAATTATATCCCTATTTGGTTTACATATAATGGAAACCAAAGGGGAAAAAAGGAGAAAAAAATAAAATAATTTTTTTACTTTTCATTATTTGATCTACCATACGTAACAGAAATCAAAATAAAAAAGAAATTATTTAATACATGATATTATCCCTCTTTTCACATAATAAACTTAGATGTTAGGGACATATTGTAGATTAAAATTATTTTGCACCACTCTTTCTCTAATTTTAAAGAATAATAAAATAATTTCATCTAGAGAAAACTTTCTATCACTTTTTCTTACACAATGGTGGAAGAAGGGAAAGAATATGAAGGGAAAGAAAATGAAATGAAAGAATTAAAAAGAAAAGAAAAAGGGTTGATGTCGCATTTGGTACCTATATTTTTATTGAATGTACAATTACCTAATTGAACTTTAATACAATCAATTTAATACATAATCAAACTTTTAGTGTTCATCAATGCTACCTTAACTAATTGAAGAAAAAACTTTGTTTATTAAGTTGACACTCTTGGTAAGTGGGAAAGTGATAGTGTCGTGTCACCAATAAAAAAACCTAGAAAATTTGAGGATTAAGTAAGTGAATCAAAACACACATTAATGTTGTTGGGAATTAATCTACTTAGACAATATGCTTGCTTAATTGGCTAATTTCAATGTTTTTCTATTAGTAACTTAACATGTATTACTTCTTGATTTGCTAGGAGTGCTGCTGAGGCAGTACTAAGGAATACGAAACCTTTATTGGATATTAAATCAAGTACAATAAAGTTAAATTAGTGATCATATATTTGATGAAAGTTTAAGTATTAAATGCAACATTAGCCCGAAAGAAAATGAAACAAAAGAAAATTATCTATCCCTTTACTTAGGTATGGAAGAAAACAAACTAAAAAGAAAGTTAATAGTATAGTTTTCTATTTTGTTAGCATACCACAAAAGATCTTATATCTTAATTTTGCCTTAATTTCAAGGGTATAATTGTCTTTTCATTTAAATTCCCCTCCAATTCTCAACAAATTGGAGATAATTGTTTTCGGTGACTTAAAGAAAATTTTTTCTTCTATTAATCCTTTCATTTCCCTCTTTTCTTTTCTTTCTAAACCAAGGAAAAGAAAAAATTTCCCTTCCAATTCCTTCCCTATCATTTCCTTCCTTCAATCCAAACGTAATGCAAAATTCTTTCTAATCAGTTACTAAATGAAAATTTTCACTTTTTTTTTTTATTGATTTCTCTCATTCGTTTTCACTTTCACCCATCCAAACATGGTATAAAATCCACAAATCCCTATTTAAAATATGGAGATCTAATGTTTTTGGTGTGGGAGTTGGTTTTTTTCCATTATGATCATTAATCATCGCATTATGTTTCCTATTTGGTTTAGTTTATAGATCTAATTAGCTTTAAAGTTATAATAGTTAAGTAGATATTAGTTTGTCAATAATCTTTTTCAAGATTAATGTTGCAAATGATATATAAACTTTACCGAAAAATATAATTAACTATTTATACTTTTGAAAAATCAACTTAAGATTTGAGACAATTTTTCGACGATATAATTAGGAATGCAACTGGGACGGATTCGGGACGGGTATACTAAAACCCAAACCCAAACCCGAAACTGATACTTAACAGGATTCCTAAAACTCGTCCCAAACCCTATAGGGTTTTTGTCCATGAACCCAAAACCCACTAGACAAACCTTATAGGGTACCAAAACTCGAACTCGAAACCCGATATAACAGTAGAATCATTACACAATAGAATATTTAAAAATATCATTATAAATGTTTTTTTTAATCTTTTTTATTTTCGATTTGTTCCCACTTTATAGGCTAAGAAAAAAACTCTTAGCATTACTCATGCAATCCTCTTTATAAAATCCCAACCATTTTCATGAGAAAAAAATCATTGAATGAAACATTGTGACAACGGAAGTGAGAGACTTGAATTTGAAGAGAGTGAGCCAAGACCAAGATTAAGACTGAAAGTGGAGACTATAGAGTATTAGTCTACTGTCCTAGAGTTTTTTACTTTTTCTAAATGATTTAATAAAAAAGAAAAAAAATAGCTTTTCAATTAATAGATCACAGTTGGTTAATTTCAGAGACTGAGGCTAAACATAATATATATATTTATATATTTAAACGGGTTCGGATTTCCCAATGAGTTTAATGCTTGTCCTAAAACCTTATAGGATTTTATTATTGATCCCAAAACCCATCTCAAACCCTATAGGGTAATATCCTATAGGGTTTTCATCGGGTTGAGCGGGTCGGGTACCTTATAAAAACCCACCCGCTTACATACCTAGATATAATCACAGTCTTGGCTGGCTAATGATGTTAACTCTGTTTATCTATGTGGTGAAACCCTCCTATAATTGAATGACATGTGGCATTTTGAATTGAGGAAAAAAATAAAAGACGTGCAGAACTTTTTCTTTTATTTCTTTGCGTTTGCGAAATCGAATCCAAAATAAATAAATTAAATAAAGGGTTAATTACAAATAAATAACCTGTGTTTTTATGCTTTTACAAAAACATGACCTGTGAAATTTTTTTTGACAATGAACTAACCTACAATTGTCTCCGTTTTGTTCCGTCTAAATATCTGTTAAATTAGCCACGTGTCAAACACATATAGCATGTGTAAAGTAAAAAAAAAAAAAAAAGACATCAGCATCTTCTCTAATCTGGTCTCTATCTCTCTCTTTGCAGCTCTCTTTCTCTCTCTACAAATCTCTTTCTCTCACGTCTCTCTCCTCCCCCATCCCTTTCTCTCTCTACATCTATCGCCGCTCACTATCAACACGACCACCAAAGCATTACCCAACAACGCCAAAACTTACATCATCTACTGCTTTGATCTGGTCTCTCTCTCTCTCTCTCTCCAGCTCTCTTTCTCTCTCTACAAATCTCTTTCTCTTGCTCTTAAATTTGGTACGTGAACTTTACATGAAAATTTAATTTAATATTTGAATTTTAAAGTTGATAAGTTATTTCCTAACCAAACCTTTTATGGCTTTTTTTATCAATTCCTGAACACTATTTACTCTATTTGCAAACGTAAAAAATGGCATATCCATGTTGATAAAGTAGTAAAATAGTATGGCAAAAAAAAAAAAAAAGTAAAAATAGTTACAAAATGTTTAATTGGCATTATATTGAATACTTCAAAATTAAGATATTAAATTAAATTTTTATGAGAAAATCACCTATTAAATTTCACATTTTTCGTATTATATATCTTTCATGTTTCGGATATTAAACTATGCAATTTCCAATATAATTTGATATCTCATAAGTTAAATATAAGGTGCTTCTCAAAATACGTGCACTTAAAACCTCCCCAGCCATTTCTCCAATATGATGAATGAATGAACATGCATTTTTAAAATTTTGTGAAATTATAGAGGGTGATAGATGATTAAAATCGATAAAGTATTATGAGTTTTTTTTTTTCTTTTTTTCCCCCCGGTAAATGAAGTATTATGAGCTAGCTACGATGTCTTTACACACATGAACTCATCTTATTGGGAATGTAAATAAAGTTATAAAGCATAACTTTTGAATGATAGAATAAATTATCACTGAGGTAATTTCATAACTTTGGGATACTTGCTCATACTCTATCATATAGGAACTAAATATCAAATTTTATATTCGGAAGTTATCTTGTAATATTTTATATTCATTCTATATCATATAACCTGTAAAACTATTTTTTCATAAAACCTACAAACTTTTTTTTTTTAAATTTACATTAAGAGAGAGAAAGAGCTATATCATCTATAGGTTGATAAGTAGAAACAAGAAATAAAATGATTACCCAATTCCTTTTACTAATATTTCTTAATCTACATTTACAAACAATTTCATTAAAAAAAACTTTAAAAAATATTATAAACATGGGGAGTAAAATTAATGAATGCACCTTTTTTTTTTTTTACAGTACAATCAAAATAGACTAGAGTTTGAAATTGAGAAAAAACAAATAGTAACGTAAAAATAAAATAAAACGATCATATGAGGCGATAGGTAGAAGAAAAGAGATGTTTAGAATAAGATAACACTTTTTAGGGTTTTCATATTCATAACAAGTGTGATTGAGCCCCTTTTATTCTAAAATATGTAAAAAAAAAGTGTTATTATTTTTTTTCGATAAATGAAGTATTATTATTTATTTATTAGTAATACTTTATAGTTTTTCATAGGTTACTTCTCTTTTTATTAAAATACAATTTCAATGGTAGGTAGGTATATGATATAAACTTGTGAAAGCAAGTTTCAAGAAATTTACATGCTGCCTCATCTTGTGATTCTTAATACTCACTCAACTCTATGTGACCAGTAGGATACTTTATAGAATAAAGTTATTTGCTTACCTTTGATTAGAATGCATAATCACTTATTTACGAAGTTTGACTCATTCTTAAAAATTCTACACGTGATTGACGGAAATTCTTCTAGGTAAATGACATATTTTTTAATATTTTAAGGATACATAGTAGGAAATTTAAATAACATTATTGAATATAACATATGTGTTATATGTAGAATTGTGTAGATTCCTTAAATAAGAAATATATCATAATTTTAGTTCTAGAACTTGCAAAAATGATATTGGCATGCATCCACTTATTCAATGTACATCAAATGTACACTTTGTTTATGTGTGTTTGCGTGAGAGTGTTCAATGGTTAACTGCAAGATTTGAAATGCAATTATTAGAAGGAATGAGCACAATGTGCCATATGGTTTTTCTTAATTTTGAAAAAAAAAAAAATTAGCTTCACATACTTCTTATACAAAATATAATAATCTTTTCTTCTCCTTAATACAATATATTATTATCTAGCTAATGGAGACTATTATCTAGAGAGTGAGGCCTTTTGTTTGCATTATATAGGGTTTAAAGCTATCATTTGAATGAATGGTGTGATATAAAAACATTCACAGGTTATCAAGAAATTTACTCTAGAAAATTAATATAAAATTGTTAAAAAAAAGCGTTTACAAACTTTATAGGATACAAATTCTGGATGGTTCTTACTTGTTACATGGTAGGTTCAATTGCAAAACATTGAATACATAGGATATTATATGAATTATGAGGATCAGGTATGGCCTATGAGTAGGGTTTTATATGCTACTCTTCCAATACTCATTCACCTCAAGTAATATTATTGGTACCTTTGGATTTTATTGCTTATATGTCTGCCAGGTTGGGTTAGACTAGGCTTTGCCGGGCTAATGTTTAAGATTTTTCTTCCTCAAACGGTCAAAAATTTGATCTGAACCAGATTTTCTTTACCATATCTGCTCATGAAGCCTAAAATAGGTGCATTAACCCTGCATTCATCTTGATGGGGAAAAAAATAAAAAACCTACATGGGTGTATCAACCGGAATTGGAACCGGTTTTGCTATTAAGCACAACCCTCATACCATCAACCTAAAAAGCTAATAAAGCGGAGCAGCAACAAGCCAACAAGTTCCCTATTGTCAGATGGCTGATAAGAACGCTTTCCTAGTGGCTGCTTAAAACCATGTCATGAGCCAACTCCACTTTATTCTAAAAGCTGCAAAACATTTATAGAAAATTAAATTCTCAAAATG
Organism: Combretum micranthum; assembly: GCA_024138025.1. Taxonomy (NCBI): domain Eukaryota; kingdom Viridiplantae; phylum Streptophyta; class Magnoliopsida; order Myrtales; family Combretaceae; genus Combretum; species Combretum micranthum. The sequence continues at coordinate 43,947 of JAMXBD010003062.1, read as the reverse complement.
GACCATCTAGGAGCTACTTTAATTTATTACTCCACCTGCTTTGAATGAAAGTCTGATATCTTCATTCTGAGTAGTTGAAGAATAAGTAAGTTGATTCAATTTTGCGGAGATAAAAAGTGAATGCTTGTTATTCTACAGCTCTTCTTATCACAAGAAGTCTGTAGCCACCATCAAATGGTTCCATGCAACTCATGATTCACAAACCAAAAGTTGTTTAAAGGTGCTCCAGAGATCACAAGAATAGAACCTCAAAGCCCCTTTTCCTTGAATAGCATATTTGCCAGGAAATTCCATAAGCACTATAAATAGAGACCGGTTTCGGTTATTACAAACAACATTTGTTCATTAACTCTTGAGATGAAGTACTTCGGTGAAATGGCTTTCCTGTCGTTACTACTAATGCTTTGTCTAGCCGCAAAAGCTTGCTCCCAGCGCCAGCCGCAGGGCCTCAAGTGCCTTGTTTCTTCATATTTGGCGATTCTTTGGTGGATAATGGAAACAATAATAGAATACTTACACTTGCCAGGGCCAACTACAGGCCCTATGGCATTGATTTTCCAGGCGGTACAACAGGTCGATTCACCAATGGCCGGACTTTTGTTGATGCTTTAGGTACATTCTATGAAGTAAACTTTTCTAGATAAATTGTCACATTTTTCGACTAGATCCATATTATGTGAGTTTGGTGCATTTTGCTCTTGATTGTTACCCTAAGCAACCATTTCCATGATGTTTCCAGCTCAATTTTTAGGCTTTCCGAATTATATTCCACCCAATGCAAGAACTAGGGGACCTGCATTATTGAGGGGAGTGAATTATGCATCTGGAGCGGCTGGAATTCGTGATGAAACAGGAAATAACCTGGTATGACATGATTTTTACCTTAGTTGTGCATGATTTTGTCATGTAAATATTTTTTACTTAAACAGTTGTTTCCTGTAGGGGGACCACGCATCTATGAATCAACAAGTATCGAGTTTTGCTGAAACAGTGCTTGAAATGAGGAGGTACTTCAGAGGAGATAACAGTGCACTGCCAATATCTGAGCAAGTGCCTATTCTACTCGGAATTGGAAGCAACGACTATTTGAACAATTATTTTATGCCTGATTTCTACTCTACCAGTTCCCAGTTCACTGCCACGGCTTATGCTGCTGCACTTCTCAAGGACTACACGCAGCAGCTTACAGTAAGCTTATTACTCCAATCTATTGCATCTTAATATCAGTTTTTCATTTTCTTGTTAAACGTAAGGTTATTGTGAATTAGCAGATTTGATAAATATTAGATGTACAACAGTTGATTTTGAAGTTTAAGCCTATTAGATCTGTTGTAGTTTTGTGTTTATAAGTTATTACTCTTCCAAGCAAACTAAGATTTTCACTGAAACTTAAAGTGAACTAGGGAGGAATGGAAAGCAGAACCAAGCTCACTTATTTGTGAATTAAAAGAGTACTCGTGAAATGGTTCTGTTTTGCAAGTTCTTTTCGTCTTCTTCATCCCTCTTTTATGCATATCATTCAAGTCATTCTGCTTGTTTTGTCTAGCAACTCTACAACCTGGGAGCTAGAAAGGTGATTGTTACAGCAGTAGGACAAATTGGTTGCATTCCATATCAGCTCGCACGATATAATGGCAACAACAGCACCAGGTGCAATGAGAAAATCAACAATGCGATTGTTCTATTTAACACAGGTCTTCGGAAACTAGTAGATGCATTCAACAACGGACGTCTACCTGGAGCCAAATTTGTCTACCTAGACGCATATTCAAGCAACCAAGACCTATACAAAAATCCATCTGCATCTGGTAAAGTCTTTTGCCCACTAATTCGATCTGATCTATTTATATGAGCCCATTAGATTATGTTAACAAGTGAACCTCGTTTTACAGGTTTCGATGTGATTGACAGAGGATGCTGTGGGGTGGGGAAGAACAATGGCCAGATAACTTGCCTTCCACTTCAACAACCATGCAATGATCGCACCAAATACCTATTCTGGGATGCATTTCATCCTACTGAGATTGCCAACATTAATTTTGCCAAGGCAGCTTACAGTTCAAGTACACAATCATATTGCTATCCCATAAACATCCAGCAATTGGTATGCTGTGACCGAATTGGATCTGTCCAAACAGCTAAATTTATCAGGGAACATCTAGAAAAGAAAAAAAGGAAGAAGAAGATACCCCCATGCGCCTAATAAAGGGCTAAATGGAAGGTGTATGTGACTTCGATGCAGATTTATTTATGGTCATTCAATTAGCATTTCATATGGACAGATCCGACATATATTCAGTTTCTGTTTTCAAGCATATAGATAACTAAAAGTTACTTTATTATATATTTAAATTTGACTGTTTGGCCTATGTAATAGGATATAAGAAATCCCCAATATATCTTGGAATATTCAAGAGAAATTTGGTTTGAGGTTGGAGTTGTGTCCATTGGAATTGCTCTATCTAATTTTAACCTTTTTCAGTATAGCTTATACATCATAAAAGACTCATATTGACCATTGTCCATGTCAATACAATTTAATACAATTTAATAGATGATAAAGACAGCCAAACTCTATAAATACTCGTAGTATCTCTTCATTTAAAAGATCTGGAAATACGATAAAGACCACAACGTGCTGTTAAATTTTAAACTTAAAAGATTCAACACCTCCGATGCTTGAAGCCCCTACACTCATGACAAGTACGTACGTTTGAGACGATGTAAATTGCTTACTCCTCCTTCCTTTCCTATTTTCTCCTAATCATCATTTAAGTGCCATTTCACGTCACTTTTGGCAGGTCATGTGTAGTATGGGAGACTCTCCAGAGCCCTTAGATTATCTTGAAGGCTATCATGTTGATCTTTTTTGGATCATCTTTTTATTAGTGTTCTGGCACCAGCTGGAAAGAATATGACGGATACAAGTGATAGACATATTATAGCTATAGAACAAACGCTGAACAGAACCAGATCATATACAAACATGATGCAAATAAAAAAAAAAAAAAGTCCAAACAGACAGACCCATTGTATGACATAATCAAATCAAGGCATGTAACTATAAGATCTGGCTTCAACTTGATTAAATCTCAATCTGCCATAATCTTTTATTCAACTTCAATTAGCAGTTTACGTCGGCACCCTTGAGCATCAGGTCAATTTTGCTAAAAAAAATCCCACCTCAAATAGACTTTAAATTTCAATGGATGCTCTATATTCTTTAAACTTGCATGAACTCAAGGCAAGTTGAACTCAAGGAGGCTGAAACCCTGCAGCTGAACATTGTTTTTGAACAAGTCTAATTAGGTTTGCTTCCCCCATCTCATTCCTCATAAACTATATAGTTGACAGGAAAAAGGTTTACACAAAAAAAAAAAAAAAAAATCAAAGCAACACTAGTGAAGCAGTCTCAGCCTAATTTAGATCAAAACCGCATTACAACAATGTTTGCAGAATATTGCAGGCACTCAGATCTTGCACATTTCAATATTTTTCGCTTCCACTTTCAAACTCCAATGAATTTGGATATTGACGGAAAGATTTGAAGTAGAGCATCTACTAATAACTTAACCTTCCCAGACTTTTAGGAGACAAAGTTATAGACTGGCAAGCTGTTGAATATTCATCGGATAAGCAACACTCACATCCCCACTAAAAGCCTTCCTCGCCATAATTATGTTCACAGCTTCTGTCGGGTGGAATGCATCCCAGAATACATATTGCTCTCGATTTGGACAAGGTGTTTGGAATGGAAGGCAAGTAATTTGCCCTCTGTTCCTTCCAATGCCACAACAGCCACGATTCGCAACGGTAAATCCTGAAGAAACAAGAAAAAAATTGGTTCAAGAAGGAAGAAGCAATTTATCTTAGAAATTAAAGTTTAATTGATGCAGCAAGCATACCATAAGATCTTGCGTTAAGAAGTATATCTTGGAACATTCGAGCAACGTCAACAAAGATAAATCTAGATCCAGGTAAGTTGGAATTAAGATTGCTTGTCATTGCTTTGACATTCGCATTAAATGGTTGAACAAGCAAGTTCACTGCCTCTGAGCAGGCACCAACTGGACTTTGTGCCAAAATGCTAGGAATGCAACCCAGTTGACCTAATCCAGCAATCACAAACTTCCTTGCCCCAAGGTTATAGAGAGCCTGCATTTGTGCAAGGACATGAGAGTAGTTAACATTCATAACCCTTTTTATTTTTTTATTTTTTTTGGCCATTACTCAAAACCTTAAGAGTAGCAAAGCAGCAGCCATTATACTAGATTCTGATGCAAGCTTTCTCATCAATATGTTGGCAATGTTGTATTCAGAACCTGATTAAAAGCATACAAATCCTTTTCTGCTGTGACACCGACAATGATTTAGATTGTCTTTGTTTGACTGAAGACATTTTCAAACTTCTCTTCAAAATTTGTCACCATCAACTTTGGAGTTCTTCATAATAGTAAATCTTGAAAAATTAAAAATATTAGTGGCTTTTAGTAATGAATGGTAGTGTAGAACAAAGGTAGTCACCAATCACTGAGGCTAACATCCACATAAAATTCTAAGGGAAGCTAGGGAATCGATTTATTCATTTTAAAATTAGAATATTTCCATATTTACCATTAACATTTTTCCATGGGTGTTAATTACAACTACCAATCGCAATCATCAGCTGCAACCTTTGCCTCTTTCATCCCTTGTCACTAAAACTGATTGGTAGCCACAATGTGTTGAGATTATTAGGACAACATTTGATGAGTCTGAGACTCTGTTTTAACAAAAGCTGAAGAAAGTGCAGAAAACATCTTCCACAAAACAAAATTTACAGCATGCAGTGGAAAAGATAAAAATCTTACAGAGAGCTGGCGGGAATATTGTTCGGTTAAAAGGTCAGCAAATTGCTGACCATTGTACTGATTCCGAGTAGGATAATTGGGCATGAGATAGTTATTTAAGTAGTCATTGCTTCCCCCCTATGAAGAAGATACACCGAGCAAGCGCCTGTGCCATGCTGTCTGCTCCAAGATTACCTGTGATTTGATCAAGTGTGTTCTGGAAGTTCCTTATTTGCTCATTGAATGGTATGCGTTCCACCTGATCGTCATCCAGCATACACGTAGTATTATTAACAGTCCACAGACCAAACAAAGTAGCATCTTTCTATGTTTCTTACATCCTTAACACTACCCGCCCTTGAGAGCTGTATCTGAGAATTTCATTTCGTATGGTACATCTCAAAAGAAAAAAAGTAATAACAACCAATTTCGTTTCAGGCTGTTGAATAATGTTAAGATATAGTAGCAATATTTATTTTTATGAAAATCCTGTAGCAGCAATTCGTGCTTATAAATGGACACTGATTTATAGTGCTATTGCTCTTTTTCATGGGATAACTGCAAAAACATTTTCATAACTATGGAACAATTTAACTAAACAATTTAAAAAACTACACACATACCCTTCAAATTGGCTTTTTTTTTTTTGAAAATATATTTTGTTTTAAAATTAATTACTAAAATAGGATATAATCAAACTTAATTACCAAAATAGACCACTAAACTTGCATTTAACATATGTGTTTTTGATCTTTAATGTGTCGTGCATGTTAAATATGCAGTTATCATTAGAACTCTTAGTAACACACTAAGGTTGAAAAATGCAAGCATTGAATACGATTTTTGGTGTACTGTTTTGGTAATTAATTTGTTATAAATCATATTTCAGTAATTATTTTGTTTTAGGAGGTCTAAAGGACCTTTCACTCCTTCAAATTGTGGCTAAACAATCCTAAAGTCATATTAAAAGCCATAATTAGCAACAGTTTTAAGGCTTAAGCAACCACTTATTAATGGTAGAAAAATTACAGTTGATTTTGACTTTCTAGCAGAGTAGAAATTATAGAAGGAAAGGCTCTTACAGTTGATTTTGACTTTCTAGCAGAGTAGAAATTATAGAAGGAAAGGCTCTAGCTAATTAAAGAGATTAGAGTAGAAATTAAAAGGGCTCACGAAGTTTCGGCCAGTGACATCAAGAATTCCAGCAGCAGCAGAAGCATAGTTGACACCGCGAAGGACTTGGTTACCAGAGGCTTCAGAATAGGCTGGTATCAGAGGAAGTCCTAGCAGATCCGCTGCATTGCATTCCAAATTTTGTCAAATTTTTTATAATTGTTCCATTCTTAACAATCACTTTTAAGTAGCGGTTATGGTTGATGTCAGTGACATAATTAAATGAAAATTTTCTAAACTGCCTATGCTCTTGCGCAGAGAATATCAATGAAATAAATAACCAACGTTGATCCAATGCATGGATGCGATACTAATACCTGGTGGATCGGAGGCTAAATTTTAGTCTGAATTCCCACGTAATAAAAAACAACAAATTAAAAAATTTAGTTATTGTAATCAGCCAGTAAGGCACTTATCTTTTAACATAATGGATAAAGAAAATTCAAATTTATCTTCGCAGCTAATTTATTAACGGTCATTAAAACCAAATACTTAAGCATTTTAATATGGATACAAATAAAAATTTCTTTCAAAAAAATAAAAAGATATTTCAATAAAATAGTTTTTTAATTAGTTGTAAGTAAAATAAATAAATAAATAAATCAGGTTCGGGTTAGATTTGGTTTATGGGCGGTTTATGTCACCTTTTCTTGCTATTGAACACAGGTAATATGCCATTAGTGGCATCGCCTTATCTCTCAACTTGAGATAAGTGATCCAAGTTCGAATCCCGTTGTGATGAGAAAAAAAAAAAAAAAAAAAAACACAGGTATTATGATTTAAAAAATTTATGACAAGAGTTTAGGGTTCCGCGTGTGTCCATAAGGCGATTAGGTACACATGCAGTGACAAATCTAGATATAACGTGGAACCATAACAAAGATGTCCGTTGTTATTTCACTGTGACGTCATAGTTTGGACTAAATGATCTCTATCTTAACTATGTTTATGGGGTCAAAAGGTGGTCCAAATATAAACTCATTATTCATTCGGGAAAAAAAAAAAATGGTCCCTGAGGAAGTGCAACATCTGCTAACAATTATTTAGTAATCATTTCATAAAGAGGGGAAACGAAAAATCAGAGAATGTGATAAATAAAGCAGATATGAGACAAAGTTGAGCGAACCTATCTCATCAACCATGGTGTAGCCATTGGAGAACCGACCCGTTGGACCGCCATTAAAGTCAATGCCATAGGGAAAATAGTTAGCCTTGGCAAAAGAAGGAAGGTTATTGTTATTTCCATTGTCAATGAGCGAGTCTCCAAACACAAACATGGCTGGGACCATATCTCTCCCCTAGTTTGATCACCAGCCACCTGGGCTAAGGTTGTCGTTCTCCTCCCTCTCGCATGCAGTTGTATAACAAGAAGCAGAACCATAAGTGGTACTGAACAAGAAGGTAGTGATGATCTTAGTGCAGCCATCACACAGGAGGGAGAGATAAAAGAGAGTGTTATTAGCTAGGGTTTTGTTCTGAGGTAGTGAGTGAGTGAGTGACTGAGTGAGAAAGAAGGGTTAAATATAAGGAGGGGGTTGAAGGTTTCTTTTGGAAGTGATGAGGACAATAGCGGTGGTTAGAAAGTAATAAATGAATTCATCTGTTCCCTCCATTGCACTAATTACTTACTGATCCACCTCAACGTGTTTGCAGGCATTCTCTTCAATGTCTTCTTCAGAGTTATATACACACACACACATATATATATATATTATTTAAAGAGTTGAAAATTTTGTGGCGTCCCATGCCGCAACTAGGACTGCCTATATAAACAATACCATTTGCAGTTAGATGACGAGTTTAAACTGTCATTCCCGGTATGAGACTCTCAGTGTAGTTGGGAATATAGATGTTAAAGCTTTCATTAACTCTTTCTTCTTTACTTTATTCATTCTTTCATTTATTTATTTTGTTTATTTGGGTTTTTTTTCCTTTAATGGGAAATTTCCAGTAACATTGTGTTAAAAGTTTCTTATCATGAAATAAATGAAAAGATTAAAGAAAAACAAATAGAAATAAATGAAAATGATTTGTAGTTTTCATTTTGTGCTCAGGAATTTAAAAACAAAATGGGAGAAAATAGAAGGGTTTTTTTTTTTGAATGGTTTCACATAAAGAAGCCAAGAAAAATTAAATTAGTAAGAGATAAATTATATTATATTATATTTCATTTCTTTTTTATTTTTATTCTTTACATGGGGCTATATTTCGACACTTTAAAGTAAAAAAAATTTATCCACCTATTTCCAATTTTTTAAAATCCATTTTTAGTTTTCACATAAAGGTATATTTATAATGAAAGTGGAAACGTAACCAAAAGGGTATAAAATCCAGTATGAAAGCTGTTAAATTTTCGATAAGGTCAAAATAATTCTACTAATTTGGTTTGACTTAGAAATATATAAATTTGTTCACCACAACCTAACTTCTTTCTCCCCAAACCTTTCCCTTACTTTTTTTTTTTCTTTTTACTTATTGTCATCACAATTGTAGGACTCAACTTGTCCATAGTTGCTAGTAGAAATTGGTTCAATTAGTAAGATCTCATATCATAACTCCAATAGTTGTGGGATCAATTTTTATTATAGGCATCTCTAGTGGTGATGATTGAAATCAAAGCTATCGTAAAAAATTTTTAAGGAAAAAAAAAAACTTCTCTATGTAGTTGCTACTCATGGCTTTCCCATGATACGTGATATTATCGAGTTTTGGATAGATATGACATAATTTAAAATTTTTGAATAATTTTGTTACATTACCAATTTTCGTATATTATTCTACATTTTATGTACTTTGCTATTAAAAGATAATGAAAATGTATGTAAAAGTGGGCAAATCCATGTACCCTTCAGTTTCTCGGTTAAACTTGCTAGGTCTTATTTCATTGGAGAGTAAAAAGATAAATTGTCACGCCCCATAGGGTATTCTAAACGTAACAGTCCACTACATACTAAATAAGACTCTCGAATTCCCTATCCGAGCCCTTCAGGAGTCTTATATAGATGTAAAGCGTTCCTTTACGACAATAGAATACTCAACCAATGGAGTTAAATAGTTTAAAGTGGCATTCATTAGCCATAGATAATAAATCAAAACGCATAATTATACTTTACAAAATCTAAGGGGCATTCCCCCGCAAAATAATATCAAGTCCATTACAGTCATCCAGAGTTCTTTAGTTTCCAACGGAAGTCTATACAAGAGAATGAAGTAGACTTCTATGGGAAACTCCTATCTCCGGTACCTGTGCTGTGGCTTGCCTCGGTCTAAGCCAGATAAACTCGTGCTGCAATAAGTAAAAACTATGGGGGCGTAAGCTGACTAGCTTAGTGAGTAAGAACTTCCATACCACAATTAAGTACAATTCACTCAAACAAGTGATTATTCAAGCAAGTGTATGCATTAAACAAATGAGTTCAGCAAACATATGACCAACCGGAAATCATATGTGGATGGACTTATGCCCTCGATCCCGGGTTAGCAGATTAACGAATCCTGCGGTATAACGCCGTTTAAGCTCACGGTCAACTAAACAATAATTCGTTTTATGGATCATGATTAACCAGCAAATTCGTTTTATGGATCACGATTAACCAACATATTCTTTTTATGGATCACGAAAAACCAACCAATGCTAATGCTCCATCCCCATCGTGATATAAATGAATTCAATTAAAATTGAAGTCGGATATTCATTAGTTCAATTCTTTTAAGTGACCAACAAGTATTCACAGACATTCAATATAAGATACTAGCTAATCAGTCAATAGTTTATCACCCGGTTTCGATATTTGTTAAGTTCATTTCGCACATCAACAGCAGACAATATATACAATTCCCATATACCCCATCATGCATATCCATTTTTATCTTTGCCTATTCTACTAGTGCCACTACATTACAATCACAATCATTAATTGAGAGTAGAAGTAAAACTCACTCGGCCATTGGACGCCAGTCTCTCTAGTAGTAATAATCGGGCGGCAAGGTGTCGTCCTGCTTGGGATCACCTACCAAGTAAGAATAATCCTAATGAGATTCTCATCATGTAACTAATCCAAACTATGCATTTAGACTAAATGAATTCGGAATTCTCGCTATTTGCGGAAGCTCCGACTTAAAACGGCCATAACTTGGTCATTTTAACTCGGAATTTCGCAAATTTTATATCGATCTCTATCTAATTTGAAAGATCTATCTATTTCTAATATTAAATTCAAGTTTTGAAAACATTAAGGTCACGGAACAGTAGGATCAGATCTGTTCCATAAATCCTCTAATTCCAAAAATTTGTTTTGCTTTTGGTAAGAAATGTTCCTAGTTGATGATTCATGCATGAATGGCATATGAATGAATTCCTAACATGAATATCATGTAATGAAATCCATATATCCGTGGTTTTGATGATTTTTGATGATGGACTCTTATGAATTCCTAATTATTAGGAAATTCCTTAATGATTCCTTATAACAAGTCATTATTACCAATCTTACATCCCCTAATGTTTTTATAATTTTATCTTTAGAATTTATTTATCACCTAATAAAAAATGAGTTCCCAACATCCATATTAGTTATGACCTCCATTCATGCATAAAAATCCACATTTTTCATTGAGTAAATATGTTTTTGAATGAGCTACTTAGAAAAATCCGAATTTTGTACTTTTTCTTTTCTTACATTTTCCTTATGAGAAAACTTGTTTAATGTATAAAAAATTGGGGCTCCAATATATCTATTATCTAAAGACTTCATTTAGCTTATAAAACATCCAATTTAGACTTAGATACTAAGTGTTTATGTGGGCATCACCCAAAAATACGAATTTGACTATACATCCATAAATCAATATTTTCTATTCTAACTTTACTACTTGTTTTACATTATATCTTGTCTAAACTCATCTAATCTTATGGAAATCATTCCTTCAACATACCTATTACACACACCCTTCATTTTTCTTTTGAAATATGAGTTTAAAAATGATTTTGGTGGTTTTTAAAGTAGGGTTTCAAATCCATCCGAATTTCCAACAAACCATTTCCTACAAAATCTTTTATTTTTCAATGTTCTTGCTTCCTATATATGGAGATCTACTATCTAACATATCTATACATGAACAAGGCTATACCTTTATGATCATCCATGCATGGAAATCAAAATAACTCTATGATCATACATGTGGATGAAGACGTGGATGTTTAAACACTAGATCTACTACATATAGTGTATGAATCATAAACTTCATGGCATGAACATCAATATATATGCAAGATCTCTACTTTACATGCATAAACAAGAACATATCTTAACATAAACTCATTTAAACTCTAGATCCATGTCTTGTGATGGCTTGATATTCTTGTTCATGTATTTTCATGTCCCTAGCATGAGCTCATTGGGATTAAATGAGAAAACACATAAGATATAGCTTTGCCATTACAAGATTTAGGAGGAACAAAGCCTAAAATCAACATACCAAAGGAGTTTTGGAGTAAAAAAGAAGAAGATTTGAGCTTGAGTGTGTGAGGGAGAGAGAGGGGCTCACGGCATCAAGGGAGGAGGGGGAGAGAGCTTTTTCACTTTGATAAAAATTTGAAACAAGTAAAAATGAAGAGAGAGAGAGAAAAATATGTTTATATATGAATAGATTAGGGTTTATAATTGAATAAAAATATCAAAAAAAAAAAAAAAAAAACAAAGAGAGAGGGAAAGGGGATGGGGGCGCCGGCCATCAAGGGGGGGGGGGGGGGGGGTGGGGTGTGTGTGTGTGAAATTTGATTTTTTGGTAATTTAGTTAATTAAAATGTAATAAATGTAATAATTAATTAAGAGACAAAATTCATTGGAAAAGAAAATTGAAATGAGTAGTTGTAAGGATATAAGAATAGGGTATGGGTAGTGTGTAGTGTAGGTTGTACTTGTGAATAGTAGACAAGACATCTACTTTACCGGTTGTAACGAAAACACGGGAAAAGTATAACTATAATTTTTATAACCCGAAAAATTATAAAATTGATATTTTTGGAATCCTTATAAAATTACGGTTCTAATGAATATTCCGGGACATTTTTCTGAATCCGTAGCCCGTGGCACGGTTTTCCATAATTGAGCTCGAGAAGGCTCGGAATTGAAAAATTCCCGAATTTAAAACTTTCAAACGTCTAAAATATACTCGAGAAGAATAATTCATATTCATTTACATTATAAAACTTTTTTTAATTATGAAACCGAAGGAAAGTCGGATTTAGGGTTCCTAAGCTCCTCTCACTAGACTCAAACTGGACCGGATTAGGGTTTCACTTCCAATTCCCGGGGTTTCTTAACTACTGAGAATACCGGGGTTTACATAAATATACTTTACTTATCTTACTAAATTACATAAGAAAGTGGAACTAAATATAAATTATATGTTTTCCCTTAATTAGAGTTTTTCTAAAAATAGATATATCATACTTTTTAATCCAGATAGAACAATAATTAATACGTTTAAGTCATGCGTTTTAGATTTTGGTTCACTACAAGAAAGTTGACTTATAAAAACATAAATTTTGCAATAAAAGATAGCAAAATAGCTTATATCTCTGCAGATAAAATCAACAATGATGATTTTTGTAATAAATATTTATATTTAAAAAGAAAAATTTTATTTTTAAAATCTAGTTTTCTTTTAGTGGTTCCCAACGTGGGAGCTTAATGAAAAATTGATAGCCCAGCCGTATATCTATTTTTCACTCCATTGGAAGATGGAATGATAATTCTTATATTTAGAGCTTGTTTTTGAAGCTAGCAGTTTTGTAACTTTATTCTCAGTTCTAATTTATTATGGTAACTGGATCTAAGACTATTTTACACCTTCAATTTTATTTTATAAGATTTAGAGGAAAGTTTATCAGTTTGACTTGGGCCAACTCAAGGCTAGAACTTAATTAATTGGTTGTAATTTTAATGATTGCCCTTGCAATGTCAGATTTCACTCCCTAAGCTAGGCATACTTTTAATTTTTCAAAGTTTGAAATTATTTAATTTAATATTTAATCAAAATTCTATTTATTAAATTTACTGTCTCATATGTAATTGATTACACTTGATACTTTTTATCTGATGAGCATTTACTTTTCAATTTGATGGATCAAAGTAGTAAATTTCGTAAGTAAAAGTTTGATTAAATATAATGTTTATTTTTAACTTGAGGTGTAAATTTTGATTAGTTAAAGCTAGATTGGATATGATATTTTTAGCAATTTAAAACATTAGGTGAAAAAGAAAACAATTACATTGTGTCTTTTACATTATCCCGTATAAATATATGAAATATAAAAATAAAGAAATGAAATAAAAGACGAAGTTGGATAATTGCTATCTTTTATGAGCATATGCTCTGTAGACTTATTAGGTCAATGAAAATCTCCAGCAAAATATATTTTAGTATGAAAGTTTGGTGCATCATGGCCAAAGTTTATTGCCACAATGTTTTTGCCACAATTTTGACCGTATGCACTATTCACGCATCTGCACATTCCAAGGTCACATTCAATTTAAAGATAAAAGAGAATAAATAATCTAAGAAAGGTATTTATTGAACAACCTTTATTTGGAATAAGGGCTCCCTTTTTTTTTTCTTTTTATTTTTTTGGCCAGTGAATAAGGGCTCCCTTTGCTGCTTAATCCTTAGGGGTTCATGGAGGAATTCCTTTGTGTTGGGGATTCTGGGGATATATGCAGTTTGTCTAGTTTAATTTTGGAAAATTTAAAACCAAACTAAATTTTTGGTTTCACAAAATGCAAAACTAATGAAAGATATTTCTAATTGAAACGGAATCAAAGTTTTTTTACTTTGTTTGGTTTCAATTTTTATTTATACCAACCGTAAATATTGAAGAGAGATTAAAATGGAAACATACCAAAACGGGTAATGTTAGATGAATATTTGAGCTACATATTCGGATTGGTAATACAATCAAGGTAATTAGGTTTACGTTTGAAATGACATAGAGTTTTTGCATTGATGGACTATTGAAGGAGGATATATTAAAATTTGCTTTGTTTAGTTTTCATCTTTCTCTATATGGTCATATATTCATTAAGACCCTTAAAAGGCTATTGGGCTAATGATACCTTTTTTTGAAGCCCATCTATGGCTTTGCAAAATTTTATTAACGATTTAACTATAATCATCAATTACTAAACTCTACAATACTATTTTGCTCCTCTCCTAAGGGCTTTGAGATCTTGAAAATCAAATTATATGAAAGATTAAAGTATCCTACATTCAAGTTACCACCAGCCCGAAGACAAAGACTAAAATTTGTTCTTCTAGTTTTTATTTATTTTATTTTATTTTTATAAAGATGATATAACAGACACAATTTGAATAAGAAGGAGTTATCCAAAAAGGAGAGGAGGAAGCAATACTAGACCGCTCTTACACCACGTGCCTTGAAAGATATGTCGTTGGCGTTGAAGGCTATACTGCCGGGGTTGGAGCCAGCCTACATTGCTCTAGTTTCGTCTTTAGGCCACTAGCTTTTATTCATTATTTATCTTTTACGGTTTTCCATATAAAAAAATAAATAGTCCTTTAGATTTGTCTTTCTTTTACAACTTATCATATACTTTTGAAACCCAAAAATGAGAGAAGTTTCTCTTTAAGATCGTATAATTTACAATTGTTGTGTGATTTAGATCACTCGGTGAGTATTCTAGTTTGTGTTTACACTAACTCGCTGTGTCAGAGTGGTATCATAGTAGGAAAGTTCTTGTAGAGATGTCAGGAGACGACAGTTTATGAGGCAGTTATGTCTCGGACATTGCTCGAGATGTAAAAGCCCTGTGAATCAAGTCATAGGCTCAAATGGTAGTATTGGACACCGTAGATCAGAGAATCCAACGTTTAGAACAACATCTTGAAGATCTAATTGAACATTTCAACACAATGGGACCCAATACCAATAGAGACAGGGATGTTAGTGGGATACCGCCAAGGGCAAGAGATGCTTATGGCAATTCAATCAATCGACCTATAGCTGCAAATCAAAGAGCTCATAATTTTGATGAAGAATCTGATGATAAAGATGCGATTTTATATGAAGAAAGGCAACCATGGAGAAGAAGCAGTAATGGTGATGGTGAATACCGAAGGGGCTAGTATGAGTATGATTAAGGAGATATCCCTAGCTTTAATGGTAATCTTAATATTAAAGAATTCTTAAATTGGCTGGTTGAAGTAGATCAATTTTTTGGTTACATGGAGATTCTAGAGGAGCGTATGGTTAGGTTGATAGCATGTTGGTTGAAAGGTGGAGCTTCAATGTGGTGGGAAAGGTTGCAAAATAGGAGACAACAAGAGGGTAGGCAGCTTAATTGGACATGGTTATATAGGAAACAAATGCTGCAAAGAGATTTTTGTTGGTCCTCTAATTAAAGCTACCGAATCTTAAATTTATAAACCTATATTCTATCTCTTACTTGGTTCGACAAGCTAGTCTACCTATCGTTTATTAGTATGGATGAGTATAGGGTCATTTCCATAGGGAGCAGATTACAAACATTAGTACTAGTTAATTTTCCTATTATTTGGCAGTCTAATAATTGAATTGAATAAACCGAATATAATTCAAGCAACTAAAATATACTAAAACTAAGTGCACCAAATTAACACAATAACCATCATGATCCCAACAACAATATTAGATCACAACAATTTTACTCCTCCACATTAACATGATTTCTCAAATGGTTCTTCCTGTCAATTATTTTCTGCAAGGATCCTTAAATCATGAATATTCTTTTTAGAACTACTCAATCATAATCTTAATCTTGTCTATTATAATTTCTTCTCAATTACCAGCCAAATAAGATTGCATTAGTTTCTCATTAACCTTTTTGGATTCCACAAAATTTGCAGCAAACTTCCTAATAATATCTCTATTAGCAGGAGTCATTTGTTCTAGCAACCTAGATTTAGTCGATGGAATTGTTTCTCAACATGTTCCATCGAGATCTACTGCAAGACCATGTTGTGCACTACACTGTCTCTACTTTATTGAAGTTCCAGCCACTAGAAATCAATAATTAACAAGAGGAAGTTACATATTTACGCACGTTCATATTAACATAACTTTGTATACCCTATATTATTACCCACTTGTGAATAAACTACAACAATAACAATAACAAGATGCAGAAACGGATAGTAAATGAACTAAATGAAACATCAAAATAAAGGAAAGAAGAAAAACCCCTCTTTGATTACAACAGTGAAGGTGTCTACACAAACACGAACAGAAGAGAGAGTACGGGCCCTTACCCTTAATTTAGTTTGGATGCGGCTCGAATGCCTTTACGCTATAGGCTGTGTTAAGCATGCTTCTTTGACAGAAAACAACCTCTTTTTCTTTCCATGACAACATTCGCGACTATAAAGGGCAGGGTGAACAATGGAATCCGGATGTCTTTCTCAAGTTCTTCTAGAAAATATAGGTTACAACACTTGGAATTACAAATGATGCACTTTCCTCATGGTTTATTTCTCTCCATCACTACTATCTACTGAATGGGTGCGAAAAAAAAAATTGAAATACTAAGTATGAATTTTGTGTCTTGTCCCAATAGTTGCAAGCTATTTATACTCCTACTAAGATGCCCATTCAAATATAACTCTTCTAAATAAAGTTTCATATGTGTCCCTCATATAAACACCAATCCAATGCTTTAAAATGGCAAAACAGAGTTGATCATCGGCATGGTAATAGGTCGTGACATGCCATTTGCGTGCCAAAATTTGCATGCTTTGCGTACTGCATGCTTAGCCCATTTGTACTCTCGTATCTTGCATGCCTTACTTCATGTGCTTTTTTATGTGTCGTATCATGCTGGCCCATTTATTCTCGTGCCGTGTTGAGTGCCTTCATGTGTTGATTTGCGTGCCTTCAATTAGATCCAACTTCACACGATTTATTCAATTTTTTTAAATTTTTTTGACTCACGATTTTTTTGTAATGGTTTTTGGAATTTTAATTAAACTAATTATTCCAATTAGTTACAAATAAAATATTGATTTTAACATTTAACATAAATAAAATTTAGACAATTACTAAAGCAATATTTTGAGTTCTATTAATAATAATATGCATTATATTATTATTTACATTGATAGTGAAAAAAAATTAATTAATTTAATTTAAAAAATGGTACGATTGTAATGATTGGCTGCCTCATTGACCGCTTTGATCATTAGCATCTCTCGAGGGCTGATAGTAATATGATGGTTATGGCCTTCGTGGGGGTAGTGGTAGAGGATGCACCGGTCAATAACCTGCCCATTTGGAGAAATTATGCATGTGGGTACTCGTAGAGTTGAGCAAGTCCTCATGTTCTTTTTGGACCGTAGTTATTTGTATTAGAGTATTCATTATGTCTTCTATATTATATGTACTGGATCCGGATTGTTGCTACGTTTGAGCTTGACCCTGCCCCTATCCATGTTCTTCTCTTATTCTTTCATCGTGCCATGAGAGGGGAGGGATAGATCATCCAAGTTGAGATCAAAGCTTTGTTCATTTGATTCATTTCTATCTCCCGGTTGTGCTGCATCATCTTGATCTCTAATATATTGGTTGGCTTCAAGATCATATCTGAAACTCAACCTTCTTGCTATGTTTCTCTTTGTGAATTTAGACATTGATTCTGCTTTCGTGTAATTTGAAATGTCAAATCCCCACTATTCTAAAATGAGTGTGATAAGGCGACCATATGCAAGATGGGTATCTTTTCTTTCGAGCACCCGACACATGCATTGTATTACCAAATAGCCAACATCTAACACTTGAGGATCCATCATTGGGTCACATCAAGTAGACATCTTCAATAGAGATGTTATTTGAATTCGCCTATGGACATATATTGTAGCCAATCATATGATGGATTAGTCTACAAATTTGTAAGAGTTCTTTTTGCTTGAGGTGCTTAAGGTGGTCAGATTGATACTTACTAGCATATATTGGAGTGCCAGCTTGATTAAATACCCGGTGCAATGCATTGGTTATATCCCAAATTTTACGTAACTTATCGTCCCCATTGGCTTGATGGAATAGACTGTTTAGATAATCCAAGGTAATATGGAGAACACAACCAAACATATAAGTAGTGATAAAGGTCCAATTTTGGCGTCCACTATCTAGCTAAGGACCTACATTGTCATCTTCTATGACATCGTTTGTAGTGGCATTTGAATAAAATACGAACGAAATCGACATATGTCTCGTTCAGAAGATCCATAAGTGCAACCAAACCAGTGTCACGTATGGCATTAGTGAAGTTGTGCCATTGATTTAACTCGTCCATGTTATAATCTTTACCTAGAAGGACGGATCGAGAGTAGAACTTGGTTTCGTATCGTACCCTCATAGCCGAGGTAGGAAAATAGATATAATTATTATTATCACCATATGGATGACGACTGGATGGAGAAGGTGGAGAAAGTAATGGTGATGGGGATAGGGATAGGGCAGGTGTTCTTTCATGGTATGAGTCGTGTAGTTACTTTAGTACGACAACATAAACTTTCTAGACATTTATAGACACCTCATTTGGAGAATTATTAAATTGTTGTTAATTATATGTTAATATTAAGGCTAAGTTGAAGAATTAGATTAATTTTTGTAATTATAAAGGGATTAGGATTAGAAATGAATAAAATTAGGAAAATAAATCAAATTGTAGGAAATAAAGATGATAGATATAATATAAGTACACATATAATATCATATATATTGCATTATTATTTAAAAAAAAAATGCTTGTACATATAGAAAATAGGCATAGAGAGATTTAATTTGGTACCTAAAATGCGTATTTTAATCAAGGGAAAGTGCCTCAAAATCGAATCTAAAAATTAGGAAAACTCGTTTTTTAACTTTCCTAAAAATTCAAAAAGCGTCAAAATTTATTTTTGAGGAAAGCTTGTTGATTTGGGTTGTTATAATATGGTAATACATGTCTAAGATTGCTTTTAATTAGAAAATTATAACTGATTGGAGCTAGTATTTCAAATTCGTGCAAGAACTTACACTAAAAACACTAGATTCGAAATTAGATTAAATTGGTAAGACTTGAAGATTAATTCACCATCCTAACACTATAAATAGGACTCACACACTACACTTAAAAAAAAGAAGAAGAAAAAAAGGATAGTTAGCAAAATCAAGCATCACTGAAATGCTAATGATGCAGCCGAAGCTTCGCCAACCGCTATCGACGGAGCCTAATCCGACCAATCTCCACCGAAGCCTAACTTAGCCGGCCATTAACCCAAGAATCTAACTCATCGGTTGTTGTCATCATCCAATTGTCCCTGTCCTTCGAGCTGTTCCAAGCAAGTTTGCTTAACCTATTTTCTTATTTTAATAATAAGATTTAGGAATGGTGCATGTGAATCACCATCATATGTTTATATGAATAGATAAATATATATATATATATATACATGTACATAGTGTTTACTATAATAATATTAAATAATGATGCCATAATAATAATAAAAAAATTGGTTATAATAATAAGGATAAAAATTCATAATATTATATGTATGTGTAATGTCCAATTGGTAAGAATAGGATATGTAATTAATATTACTTTGTCTTAAAATATTCTAGATGATGATGTTATTTTCCAAATTGTTATAAAGATAAACTTTCTCCTTAATGTTTGCTTTCCACTGTGATGTTTGACATGAATATGAATATATGGTTTTATTTCGTTAATGTTAGAATGTTGATACTTGATAATCCTTTAGTAATCTTTATTCTTAATAATATGTTAAGTATTTTGATATAAGATTTAGGTGATTTGTGATTGTGTTTCCATAAAAATTTCTTTTTCATCACTTAGAAAAAGGTTGGTTTTCATTAAATTGTTAAAACCTAATATAAATCGATTTTTGTAAAATTAATAAAATTTAATGAATTTAAAATGATAAGATTTTTTTAATTTCTAAAATTAACCAACAAGCTAAAATTTTCATTAAGAGAACTACGTGTTGTTTAATCCCGATTAGCAAGTACGTAGGTACCTTAAGGGCGACATAAGAAATGAAAAAAAACCTTTTTTTTTTTTTTGTTATTTCTATTTTGAATTAAATTCATTGTTCATATTGTAACCTTTAATAATAAATTGTAAATATCAAAATTATTTGTACTTATTTATAAATGTTAATGTAAATAATGATTTTTTATTCCCTAAAATTGCAATAATAACTTGAAGATGTTACAATTTGTAATTTTTTTTTTATTTTCAAGCATTAAAAGGATAAACTTTAAATTTTAAATTTCAAGTGGTAACCATATGGTTTTAATATATTAGCCCCTGAATCTAAAATTTCTGGTTTATAAAATTTAGTTTGTAAATCAAATTTTTCGCAAACTAGTAGCTAAGTTAGGATTAACCAACCCATTAATTCTAACTTATAAATTTTTTTCCGCTTCCAATCGGGTGGCAACTCTGAATTGTTTTGAAAAATTAAATTTTTTTTAATTCTTAGTCGATGGTTCATATTAAATGGGTTTGGGTTTAATACGGATCAGATTAAAAGAAATTAAACTAGAAATGAAAAATCCAGGCTCAACAACATTCCATTATTTATAGTTGAATGAGCTTCTAATACAACTGGCAAATGAAAAGTACGTGCAAGTGTGATTGTGTGAAAACGATATGGGTTTGGAATCAATGTGCCCTTATTGTTCGAAGGTATATATAGAACTAACATGGGTACGTTGAAAAAAAAAAAAAGATGCTGGATGTGGCCACGTTGCTGGCCAACGCACCTATGCTGGCAGTTGACATGGGCATGTTGGTCGGCGATGTGCTTGCATTGGTGTTAAAAAACAAAAAACTAGCCGAACATAGGCATGTCGCCGGCCAATATACCTATGCTGACGGACGACGTGGGCACATTGGTCGGTGAAGCGCCCACGTCGGTATTAAAAAAAAGAAGGCCAGCAACATGCCCATACCGACGGTTGGTATAATATATTGAGTCTAGGCTTTAGGTTGTAACTCCACCCACTTTGCAGCAAATTCAACCATTATCATCTCCTACCCATTTGTAATTCAAACATCCTTACCACTTTCTCACTTTTCATCTAAATATTGTATGGTAGGAAAAACAACAACCAGGATAATTTTCCCAACTTCAATGAGTTTGATGACTCATGGATTTTTGGAAACACTATGTAGCGTTTTAACACCTTGATGAATCAAATAGGGAAACTCGAATATGCTGTACCTAGATACTTGCCATCGATGCCATTATATATAAGGGTGGGCATGGACCTGTTAACCTGTCCATAACTCCATTTTTTGAACCTAACCATTATAAATAGTTTTTTAAAATGCCAAACCTAAATCGATCCATTATTAATGGTTAACTATCTTAGTGGTTAACCATTTTTTCAGTTAATATTTTCGGTTTTTGGTTTTTAACCATTTAACATGATAAATTATGTATAATATTATATATTTATAGGTATTGATGAATTGTTAACCATAGGTTTTTCATGGTTACAAATTACAACTGAAACCATTATAATATTATATATTTATAGTCATAGGTTCTATATAGTGCACAAATAAAACTACATCTATGTTTCATAGAATTTTGGGATGGTTCCTTCAAGATGTATGCACATAAGAAAGAATAAACTTGGCTTCCTTGAAAAATACTTAGGCTAATGCTGTCGTGAAAGCTCATTTGAAATACACAATGAACATGTGCTTTAATTGTTAAGACTTAAAGCCATTGCGTTTGAATTACCGTAGACAGTTAACTATTCTCATCCTAAACGTGTGCACAAAAGAAAAAAAAAGAGATCAACTTGGCTTTTATATTTAAAAAGTATCATGGGTTCCCACGGTTTCTAAAAGTCCTCTGAAGATAAAAGCAAATATAGGAGCTTTCGATCATGAGAAGTAAATTAAAGAAGTAAATATAAAAGCTTCCAATCTTGAGTGAATTTGAAAGGAGTTCATTCTTTGTATCATTGATTTTTCTTTTGGGCTTATCGTAACTGAGATGGAGAAATTATTTTTTTTTAAAAAGTAATTATATATAATATTATATTTATAAATATCGGTTAACTGTTAACTATTGGTTTATCATGGTTACAAATTGAAACCAAAAAAAAAAAAAGAAGCTAAAACCATGAACCTAAACCAAAATCGATGGACTGGTTAATTATATTTTTGGATTGTTTTTCTAATTTCGGTTCGGTTTCTCAATTTAATGGGCTTTCTTACCTACCCCTAAGTATATATTCTCGGACAAGAAGCAACTGGTGTGGGGTATTTACAAGCTTCACCAAGAGTCCCACAACCGCCTTCCATGGCTAGTGGTAATGATGGAGGGATAACTTTTCATTGTGTTTAATTTTTTTATTTATCATTAATATACAATTATCTATAATTATTTTCTATTTGTAGGCAACAACTTTCTCGTCGACAAAACAATCAATCCCAACAGAAAGTATAATGATCATGCCATGACTAGCGGTTCTTTGAGACATCCAAGAAAGAAGATGGCAGCTGTGTGGACATGTTTTATAGAAACCGAAGAATCCACATCAAGTGGAGAACCTATTAAACATGTCGTTTGTCGAACTTGCGGTAATAAGTTATCATCTAGGTCCCATAATGGCATGGGACACTTAAAATGACACTTAGAAGTAAACATGTCCAAAAGGCATGTTGTGGTGGATGATCCTACCAATGACAACGGCTCTTATACTGAGCGTGTCGATCCTATAATGTAGTACTTCAATCAGTAAGATGCGTGAGACTAGCTAGTGGAATGGATGGTAGCTGCAAATATATCATTCCATGTAGTTAGTCATGGAAAATTCGATAGTTGAAGTACGGGAGCCGTGCAACTCTTATACTGATATTCGGGCTGACAAACATTAAAAAATGATATGATAAGACTTTTTGAGAAAAGGTGTGAAGCTCTAAAGGAGCTTTTATCAAACCTCCATTCTAGGTATAATCCTCTAAAATAATTTATTGCTCATGTAATTTTCAGATCAAACACTGATTTATGATGTTTACTTTTGGTTTAAATAATTCACTTGATTTTTCTTGTGCATTGTCTCCCTCACCTTAGATGTGTGGAAATCTCCCATCAACGATGTACAATCTAGCTATATATGCATAATTGCTCATTAGATAGATGAAAAGTGGTTAATCCAGAAGTGGATTATTGCTTTCAAGTCATTCTGGGAGAGACATATTGTCTAAGCAATAGCAAATAACATATTGGAAGCCATCCAATAGTACAGTATACATACCACATTTAGTATATTGTTCGACAATGAATCAAACAACAGTGCTACCATTCGTAATCTGCAGTAGTCGTTGAAGCCATTTTATGTCTAATGTTTCTATCGTATTTTCAATTTAGCAGTGTAAGCAGGCATTGAAGCTTGTGCCCTTGACATTCATATTGAAAAGATAAGATATACAATCAACTGACTTCATGTTTCGTAAAGATTTAAACAAATGTACGTGGAGTTTGTTAAGGAACACCATTTAAAAGAAAAGCTGCCTTCACTTGATTGTGTAACTAGGTGGAATTCTATGTTCAAAATGCTTAATATCCAACTCAATCCCTCTAATCCTATCATTGGTCTGATGGAAAGTCTGTCACGCCTCGAAGGGTACCTAAACGTGGCAGTCCGCCGTACACAATATTAAAGCCTAAGAATGACCACCTCGGTCACGCGAAGGCTTCCATACTATGTACAAGGCGTCTAACACATAAAGAGACACATCGGAATGATACATTTTATGTTGATACAATTGAGTAACAATGTAAAGGAAATACAAATTTACTAACTTCAGATACAAATCCCTACACTTCAACGAATCACTACACTTCAAATACAAATCATTCAACTCCAATTACATTCATCCGGACTTCCCTACATAAACTATTACAAGACAAATCATAAACTAGCAGATAACTTCAAACATTCATATTCTTTGCCGAAATCCCAAAGTCATTCCTGGCTCCAACCAATTCGGTCCCCACCTTGCATTCTTGAGATAACCTGTTCATTTAAACAACTATTGGGGTATAAGCTACACTAGCTTAGTGAGAATTCCCTTAATTCCGTACCATAACAAACAAGTATTAGTCAATCATATGCTATGCATGAACAAACACGTGAGCAAGCAATTATGCGTGGGTATCCGGAACCCACACACAGAACGGATTTACGCCCTCCGTATCTTGGGTTAGGAATGGTATTGAGTCTACACGACCGCATCTAGTCCCCAAGCCCTTGGCTCTTAGCACTCGACTCGGCTAGGCTCATCCAAGAATGCATCCACATGCGCCTTAGTACCCCTGAATGAGCTCTGGCACCGGGTTCGTTATCCAAACGAGTCATCCACGGACCATACCGATCGACCTGCGTAGGAGTAGCATGCTACCAAATGCAATATGTCCAATGCGATGCATGACCAATTTAATTTTTGCTTAGGTCAAAAATATTTATACATTTTTAGAGTGACCAATCAATATCACACATATAACAGAAATAATATGAACGGTGCAGTTATCCAATCAAATCGGGATTTCGATATGCTTTAGTATTCTTTGGCACACATTCATCACAGTCTCATCATATATCCCATCCCCATTCATATCGATTTTTATCTTGTTCCTATAATTCTAATGCAACTAACTACAATCACAATCAAGGAAAACTCACTCGGCCATTGGATCACCGGTCTTCTAGTAATAGTAATCCGGTGGTAGGGAATCGTCGATTTCGGGATCTCCTAAAAAGGAAGAAATACTTTAATAAGTATTTCAACTCAAACTAATCCAAACAATTTCATACGAACTATCAAATTCGTAATTCTCGTCCTAAGCGGGAATTCCGACTTAAAACGGCCATAACTTGGTCATTTTAACTCGGAATCTCGCAAATTATATATCGATTTCTATCTACTTCGAAAGATCTATCTAATTCTAATATTATTTTCAAGTTTTGAAAACTTTGAAGCTTCGAAAAGTTCGGATCAGATTAGGTCAGCAACAATTTCAATTTCCGAAAAATAGTTTTGTAAATGTTTGAAATGTTCCTACTATATAACTTAACTATACATGCAATATGAGTGATTTCCTAACATGAATGACATGAGATGAGCCTATTGCATGCATGATCTTGATGATTTTACTAAAAGGAAATTTTATAACTTTTTATTTTGCAAGACCATAATGACAACTTACTTATGAAAAATCTAGTTTTCTAACTTTTATCATTTCCATTTGTTTTGGATTTGTTACTTAAGAAAATATAATTATTTTTGTCAAAATTGAGTCTTCATTATATATACTACTTATGACCTTCATTTCTACATAAAAATTCCCATTTTACACTTTGTAAATATGTTTTCCAATATGATTTACTCAAAAATCCGAATTTTAGAAAATCCACTTTTTGAATGATTCATTTGGGGAAAACTTGTTTAATGCATTAAAATTTAAGACCTTATGATACCTATTACTTAAGGACTTCATTTAATACATAAAACTTTCATTTTGAACTTGGATAATAGGTGTTCTTATGGCCTTCACTCAAAATTACGAATTTCACAAATTGGTTACTAACTCAAAATTTTCTCATCTTGATTCTATTTCTTGTTTTATACATTAATCTCATCAAAACTCATTTCAACTTATAAAAATCACTACTTAATGATACCTATTACCTATATACTTCATTTTTCACATAAAACATGAGTTTTGATGTTGATAAATGGGTTTTAAAAATTGGTCTTGGTTGGGATCCGAATTTACAAAATTCATTTTTGGACATATCTTTTGATAAAACCTATCTAAACTTATGAAAATCCATTCCTTACATATCATATCTTAAGAGCCCTTCATTTCTTGAATAAAAACTTTATTTTTGAGTTGGAAAACATGTTTTTACACTAGGCCTTGGCCAAAATCCGAGAATAGAACTTTGTTTTGAAAATTAATCTTTGAAAATCATCTTTGAACCATATAAAATGAAGTCTTGATGCTATATATATATTAAGCCTTCATTTTCTTATGTAAAAATTACATTTTGACACTTGAAAAGTAGTTTTTAAATATGGGTCTTGCCAAAATACGAATTTCACAATTTTGTTTGAGTTCATAACTAAGATCTATACTTAATATGAACATAAACATAAAACAAATGCATGGTAATAAGCTATAAACATCATGGATCTAAACTTCACTTATCAAAATCTTTCATTTATGGTATCTATACCCTAAGCCCTTCATTTTAAATGAAAAATATACATTTTGAAGTTGAAAAACCACTTTTCTAAATATGGTTCCATTTTCATCCGAATTTTCAAAAGTTGTTTTTGTTGAAAATAAAATAGATCTTGAGTTTCCTACAATTTTTCTACCATCATCATGCTATAGCAAGTTGTTCATAAACATAAACAAAGTCTAATGCATTCTATGAACTCAAAACTCTAGATCTAGTTTTCTAAACTAGTTTTACAAGTGCATGAATACATGTGGATGATAGATCTATGCATAAATCATAAGGAATAACAAATAACAACTTAAATAACAAGATCTATGGCATAAACAAAAATCAAAGCTACAAAAATTTAGATCTACAAAATATATCAACTTTAAACAAGAAATAATTATAAATACAAGATAATAAAAGTAGAGAAAAGAGTGTTTCATTTTGGCATCATCATCCTAAGCTTTTAAGCTTATGGAAGGTCATTTGATGCATGAAACCTTCATTACACTTTACCTATATCACCTATGGAGCTTTGAGATGAAGATTTGCTTAAAAATCTTCAAGAAATGTGTGGAAGCTAATGGAAGAGATGGGGCAGCTGTGTTCTTGAGGAAACAAGAACAATATGAAGAAGAAAAGAGAGGAAAAAGAGAGAGAAAAAGCTAAAGAATGAAAGAGGGAAAGTGAGTAAATGAAGGAGAGAGAGAAATGAGTGTTTTAATTGAATAAATGAGAGAAAAAAAATAAAACAAGGCAGCCAATGAAGCCCCATGCTGCACGTGAATGTGAGAGGAGAGAGAGTGAATTTGTTGAAATTTGACTCAAAATTGAATTGTGTAATTAATGTGTAATGTAACTTTTTGAAGAAGGATTGAAATATAATTAATTTTAGTCAAAATAGGAGTAAATGAAGGACAATGGCAGCCATGAATGAGTCAAAAATCTGCCATGAATTGTGGGATTATGTGTAGAAAGATTGAAGTGAAAAGGAAGTGATATGTGTAAGGTGTACTTGAAGGTATGGGTTGTAAAAGTACTTTATTAATAAAAAAATAAAAAAAATTAGAAAATTTATTCCAAATATTGTAGCAGATTTTTCATATTAAAATTAAATAATTATTTGAATTATTTTAGTATTTAACAAATATGTTACCGGTATGATCAAAATACGCGAATATGGGCTATAAATATTTTTATAACCCGAAAAATTCTAAAAAATATTTTATGAAAATAAAAATATTTTTAAAATATTTTCAATTATTAAATTAATTTATTTTATTTTTAGTATCTCTTAAACAGAATCTGATCCCGTAAAGACCCGAAACGAATAAATTTTAGAAAAACAAAATTTTCTATAACATATAAATAAAATATTTATCTAAAAATATAAGGCTTTATAAAAATAATAAAATTTTGTAATGAAATAAAAATGAATAGTGCAAAAGACGACTCAATTACCGGTAATAATGGAAATACGATAAAAAGGTTATAACTGTAACTTTTATAACCCGAAAAATTATATAACTGATATATTTAGAAATCTTATGAAATTACGAGTCTAACGGTACTATTGGTATATTTTTGATATCTCGAGCCTCGGGACACGCTTTTCGAAGTCTGTATCCGAACGGGTTCGAAATAGGTCAAAAATTTACCAATCTGATATTTTTAAACAAACTTATATTACTATGAGCTATTCTATATTTAAACTACATCTCGGCCTCTAGGGTTAGGGGCGCTAGATTGCCGGACTTAAGCTATTGTATTCCGCTAGGGTTTCCGGTGATTTTCCGGTTTAGACCTTTGCCAATTTGGAAACTGATATTTATGTTTATACAACATATTTAATTTGAGAAAATTATTTTAAATTTTATTATTTTATTATTATTTTTAGTATTTAATATCTTTTAACGTTTTCGGAATTTTTGAATTGGGTTTCATTTCCGAAAGTTAATCGTTATTTACTTTTTAATAATTCGTTTTTGGGATCTATATTACCCGATTTTATAAATCGGAGTCACGTATGGAATTTGTTGTACGTAGTGGTTTTGGAATTGTAGTATGTTGAGTTCTTACTTCGTTTTTGAGAATTCTTATTTTTCCCAAGACTCGGAATTTTTTTGAATTCATTGGTGATTTAAGACCAGTTGAAATTCGGTTTTAATTTGGAGTGATTTTTAGGGTTTATTTTCGAAGTTCATCTTGAAATTATTTACTGAAATTTTCTGGGGCTTACAAAGTCCGAATTGGCAAATAATGCATGCACTTAAAAAGGTCTTGAAGGCATTTCTTGGCTCAACACAACATTTATTTGGTTACTACTACCTCACTAGCACCTGAGTACTTCCTCACCTGGTTGACCTATCAGACGTGTTGAGTAACTACAATTTTGATCTGAATCTGGCTGCTACTATGTTTGCAATGGCCAATAAGCTTCAGGATTATTTTTTCCCTCTTCCCTCTAACACACACACCAACCCCCACCCCCCCCACCAAACCAACCCCCCCCCCTCCCCCCCCTTTTTTTCCATGTTACAATAATGTTAGATCCATAGTGTAAGTTCCATGCGACTAAAGCACTCCTCAAAGAATTCTATAAGAATATTGGTATGACCGATCTTGAATCAGAGGCTGCAATTCTTCATATTGTAGCAATAAATTTGCTCAAAGGCTTGTATCGGTGTTGTGATCAAACAAATGTACCGCTACCTCAACCACAACGATCCAACAGTCACTCATCCTAGGGTTTTTTAAAGAGAAGTAAACAAATCGCCTAGGATAATAGGAGCAGCCATGTAGTTTCCTAAGAAATCTTTAGTCACATACTGGTGTACGAGGTCCAGCAACTTGATGAGGAGGAATCGCAATAGAGAGGGGGGGAATGAGGGGCATGATTTTAATGTCCTCAGTTAGTGGAAGAAGAGGACACACATGATGCCGGTGCTTTCTACAATGGCACGGGATGTTTTGGCTTCTCTGACTTCAGCAGTTTCATGAGAGTTAGCATTTAGTTTGGGTTGATTGGTCCTCAAACTGCACCACTATAGGCTAAAAGCTACCACTGTTGAAGCATGTGTGTACTTAAAAGATTGGTCCAATGTTGTTAGCAGGAAATAGGTGGATCCACACTTTTGGTGGCCCAAGAACAACAACTTTAGATTGGGAGAGTCATTGTCACCACCGGATTTACATCAGCAGACACAGATAGAACAGTGGGGTGGGGCTGAAGAAGGTTCCTAAGAGGGAGGGTATATGGTTGATAACCTTTTTTTTTTTGCTTTTTCATTATTCTTGTACTCTTTTGTAGTTAAAAAATGTTACTAATAAAATTTATTTTTCGATTGATCTCAATGCATTTATTAATTTCCTTTATTTAAAAATTTATAATTTATAATAAATTAATTAAGCAAGTTTAACATTTAATATAAATTAATTATTATTACAATATTATTTGATGATCTTTTTTTTTTATTTCCTACAAAAATTTGAAGTTAATATTTAATATGTTAATAGTAATATAATTGAAATCATTTTTAAAAAATAAAATATACTAAATATATTATATTTTTAAGAAGAAAAATATATTTAATTATAATAATAAAAATAATTTATTTAAATATAATTTAAAGTAAATTATAAAA
Source organism: Combretum micranthum (assembly GCA_024138025.1). NCBI lineage: Eukaryota > Viridiplantae > Streptophyta > Magnoliopsida > Myrtales > Combretaceae > Combretum > Combretum micranthum. Next base: position 13,987 of record JAMXBD010003062.1, on the reverse strand, counting down.
TAAATCATTATTTTTTATATTATTATTTAAAAAAGCACATAAATTGATTACTATTACAATATTATTTGATAATTATTTATAAATAATATTGACGTTAATATGTTAATAGTAATACAATTGAAATCATTTAAGCAAATAAAAAATACTAAATATATTATATTTTTTAAGAAGACAAATACATTTACTTATAATAATAAAAATAATTTATTTAAATACAATTTAAAATAAATTAAAAAAATAAACACTATTTTATAAACATGATTTATGTTACTATTTAAAAAAAAGGCCCGCATGCTGATTCGTGTGTTTTACATGCCGTGCCGTGCCGTGTTGTGCCATGCTGGCCTACTTATTTCTCGTGTTGCATGCCTCATAACGTGTTGGCCCGCAAGTATTTGTGCTTTTGTCTTTTCCCTTCACGTGTTGACCCACGCGTGCCACAACCTATTTACCATGCCTAGGTAATCACACCCTTCATCATAGGGGTTATAAAGGGTGTGATCATCATTGTCTAATAAATGTGTATTTTATACATATTTATCCTACTTTATCTTACTTTCATGCATGAATTGACACATTTATGGTGAACATTTGCTATAAAATGACAAATTGCACAATTGTGGATCAACTGTGATTAAAGAGTGAAAATCTGCAATTTTTATGCAATAATACTAGATTTTGAGCTTGACATAAAGTGAGATGCTGCATCACTAGATTGGTCTTTAACCCATGAGAAACAGAAGTTCGGAGTTGCTAAATCAGGTCCTCGTTGAGTTGCCATTGATGGGTCATCATTGAACTCTTCCGTTGATCACTAAGAATGAGTTGTTGTTCTGAATGCTTGAGCTCATGACTTGAGGTACAATAAGCAAAACAACCTGAGCTCAACACATGACCTGAGGTAGAATGAGCTCATGACTTGAACTTAACACATCAACTTGAGCTCAACACTTGACCTAAGGTAAAATAAGTAAAACGACCTGAGCTCAAAGCATCGACCTGAGCTACTACACCAAACTCACTAGATCACCAAACTAAGCTAATGGAGTACATAACAAATTAAGCTAATGTGTGAGATTCTTGAACTTCATTAAGTCTTAGACGTTTTTCGAAAAAAAAAATATTAAAGAATCAAGCTAAAAGTGAACGAGTACGAAAATGTGTAAAAATATATACATATGTATAAAGAAGAAATATTGAAAACCGATTGAAATCATAATAATGAAAAGGAAATTCATGACATTAAAACAAATATATGAAAGCAGGAGGAAGACTTAAACTCTTCCTTTACAAAAGTTCAAAGAAAGGATGCAAAACATGGTTACAATTTCAAATCATTACATAGATAATATTTACATCATCATTAATCCTTTAACAAAAGCATTACTCTTATCGGTATATTAAGGCTTCTATGGAAGGTTTATGAAATACCCTGAATTTTACCAACCTAAATTAGAAATGTGATAATTAAATACTATGAAAATGTAGGTAATTTTTGGATCTTATTTTAAATTTAACTTATTAATTGAATTTAGATAGTTTAGTCAATTGATTTTCATAGACTATAGAATATAATTAGATAATTTAATTTGTAAATGGACTTAATTGAAATTAGGAATTCCAATACCACAAATACCTACTTCAACTTATCAAATTACTTCAAATTCCTTTTTCCAACATACCAAGCTATTAAATTCCTTTTAATTATCGACTTGAAACCGATTTCTCAAGTTGAATTACCAAAATTCCTAATTCACTAAAATTAAACCTTAATCTAAATTTACATTAGACTCGATTCAATAACCCACTAACTATATACCTGAGGTTATAAATATCAAGTGTAGTATGACCCGATTAATTTTTAGAGTCTATTAGATAGTAAATGATAGTTTAAAGATGAATCGCTAGGATTGAAATATATGCAATAGAAATAGAAACTGATCAATATCCACCAAACTAGAACTCGAATAAAAATTCTGAATACATAATCATAAAATTTAGATTTTTCTAAGTCTTTTCAGCATAATACCTAATTTGACCTATTTGGACTAGAAACCCTAATTGCGTAAGTGAAAATTTTGATAATTTAACATAATTAGGAATAATAAATGAATTTAATTGAAAATAAAGAATTCTAAATAATTTAACCTATTAAGCAACATCGATGACCTATTTCAACAAATTCAAATTAATTGATCCTTTTTAATCATCAATTGAACTTTATTAGTCAAGTTTAATCATCTAAAACCCTAAATATCCAATTTAGACATTTTAGCCTAAATTCCAACTCCTTAAATCTTAGAAATTTAAAACTAAATATTTTCATTCAAATCTCAATTCCTAAGTTCTTAAAATACTAAATTCAAGTAAGCTATTAATTTTCCTTTAATTAGATTTCCTAAAATTAATTCTAATGCGATTAGTTAATTCTCTTTTTTACTTCTTAAAATCCATTTCTAATTCCCTAAAGCCCATAACCTAAAACCTAATTCTTCTTCTAAAACCCTAAGCCCAATTATTCAAAGATCAAGCCCATAAACCTAAGACCAAAAGCCCATGCATCAAAGCCCATTAGACCATGTTCTTATCATGCACACTACACATGATATGAAATCTCAATGTCTAGAAAAAAAATCTAACCTTATGAAAAGACCAAAATAACCTTAGCTATTCAAGAAGGTTTCTTCATCTATGAAATGACCAAATTGCCCCTTAAATATTTACAATGTGAACACAAGAAAATATCAAGTGTGAAAAGACTAAATTGACCTTAGCCAATTCTTGAAGTTTCTTCACTTAGGAAAAGACTAAAATACACCTTAAATATCTACACAAGAAAATATCTCTAACTCTAGAGGATTCTAATGCACATAAAAAGACTAAAATGCCCTCACTTAATCAAGCCAAAGTACCAAAATCCTTAACTCTAGAGATAATTACAAACCATCAAACAATATAAATATAGGGTTTAGATAACCCTAATTCATGCCTCATTTTTAGCATCCCATTCTCTCATATTCTCTCTCAAAACACTCTAAAAATCTCTCCAAAAATACATAAAAACTCTTCCATCAACCAAGCACACAAGAGGTGAAACTAAAGACTAAAACAAGGTTGAAATTAGGAAAAATAAGCTTGAAGAATTTCCATCAATCCTTGAGTGTAGAAGTAGTGGAGGCAACTATTTGGTTGATATTGCTAAATTCAAGTAAGTAATTATAATTATTTTGTTTAATTATGTTAATGATATTTAGATTCATGTCAATCACTAAAAATGAACTTAGATTCAAGTATTAAATAAAATATGTATATGCAAGTATGAAAACCGAAACATGCACATGTATTGTTAGAAAATTGAGTATTTGAAGTTATTATATGAATATATGTTGTTATAATGTTGAATTGATATAATTTTTTTGAAATGAAATTATCAAATAAATATATGAATATACTAAATATAATTTCTATTGAGATGCATAAGTATGTATGTTTATGTAGTATGTTGAAATTTTGGGAAACTTTGTGTTATTGATGATGATTTGAGTTATGATTTATGATTCAAGTTGTAGAATATAAATCAAAGTATATACTAGACAATAAAACATAGAATAAACACGTTCTAGATGAATTCAATATGCTTAAAGATCAATTATATGCATATATATTAAATATGGACAGCTTGGATTATCAAATTTAAATAAAATACTAAATGAATTTATTTTTGATGAAATTTATAAAATGATATTTTAACATGTCTATATAAAAATGTAAATTTTTGTGATTTTTGAAATACATTTACTATTTTTAAAAATTAAATAATCAAAAGCACAGGGCAAAACAGTGTTTCGGCCAGCAGTGGTGCGTGAATTCATATGGCCGAACCGGTGACTTTTTCTCCTTCCTTTTTCGTGAAACTACAACGTTTGAAAGCTAAGAAGTCTACTTTAATTTGGTGTAAAGAACCGGCCAAGAACCGGTCGGTTTGATGGTCAAATTGATCGAACCGATCGGTCGTCGCTGCCTATGCCCTGCTCTGGACAGTTTTGAATCAATTAAAATTAAAACCATAATTAACTAATTAATTTAGGCCAAATGACCTTATAAACATATAAATATATGTGTTAGGAAGTTTACATAAAAATTTGAGCTTAAGAACCCGTGTTTAAGATAATAAACCAATTTATTAAAGTTAGGGTGCACACTAGTTTTCTATAGGAAATGAAATGAAGGAATTTAAGGTAAATCAATTCTAATCAAATGAATATGAAATAAATGTAAATAATGTGTTTTCATGTTAAATTATGAATTTTAAGATAAATAATTAATTATTTTTATTTTATGAATTTATTTAATAAAGTAAGTATAAATATAACATCACAAGATAGTACAAACATAATAGGAAACTAGTTTAGATTCCTTAGTCCATTTAGATGTAAAAATAAATTAAAATGACATAAATAGAATAATTATATTTTAATAAGTTGTTTTACTTAATAAAAGTTTAATAGATTGATTATAGACATATATAGAATTTACATTTTAAATGACCTAATTACCATTTAGTAAACTTGACTAGTTAATTATATTCAACTTTATTAGATAAAATTAATATAGATTTATTAACTAATATTAGCTTAGTAAATTCTTCAGAAACCAACAATTTATACTTAGCTATTAATTGATGAATACCTATATGATCATATTAACTTGAAATTGGCTTCGATTAATATGTTAGGTTAAACCTTAAATGAAAGGAGTACGTAATTTCTAAAATATGATAGACCACGAATAATAAGAGGAGTATGTTGTTTCAAATGTATATTTGCTAGAAAACTAATAGTTAATACGAGTTTGATAAGTTGATAATTGATAAATGCTTATATGAGTTAATCTTTGAAGCAGATATTTGTTAGGAGTCTGCCTTCTGCTTTATCTTCTTGTCTATCTTCTGATTGTTCGGAGCACAGACTTTGTACCAGGTACGCAGTGACTTGTGTGTTGCTGCTAGGGTAGCATGCTAAATGAACTAATACTTAAAGACGACCTTAATAATTGCTTGTTGCTTGTGCGTGACCGTTTTTGAGACCTGGCCCAGGGGCGGCAACCTTGCTAGGCGGTGCCAGCACGGTAGTTAGGCGCTTAGGTACGGTGGGTAGCTGATGGGGGGAACGGTAGCGGATAACTCTACCTGGATCGGAGAGAAGTAATGTAGTGTGGTTCACGTTTATGGGACCGGTTGAGCTACACTATATTATGGACTGTGATGGGTAGAGATGCGTAACGGCTGTGACCCCCAACGAGGCTATTACTTGTAGAGGTAGGAGATATAGGTATTCGGGCTGCCTATATCAACCCCCTGAGCAGTTGCTGCTACTCAGGACCCCCAGGTTCCAGCGTGTTGCCGAGTGTGAGTGCTCCATTGTTTTTTGTCGCACTTTAATTTAAAGATATAAACTATTGGTTGTTGCATTGCATATAGAATAGGCGTGTGTGCCCATCTCGTGTGTGCTTGTGTTGCTGTCGTACTGGACTTCGGCTCATTCCTTCTTTTTCAGGTGATGATCTGGATGCTTGTGATTATCGGGTATGGGACGACTCTAAAGGAGCTTGTTAACAAGTTAAGTGCCTAGGAACGCTGAACTGTTTATAGCAAAAGTTATTGATCATCTTTTCAAACTTATATCGATGATGGCATATCTATGAGCCCATGGTTGTATCTTGAGATACCAAACACTATGTACTTTGAGATACCTGATGGTATGATATTTATTTATAAACATTTGTCTACTCACAAAAGTAGCCTATTTGAAAATCGTTTTGAGAAATTTACTTTATTATATGTAATGGTCTACTCAAGAAAGTAGCCTATTCGAATTTTTAAAGAAATGTATTTCTTTTCCGCTGCAACTCTAGTCATTTTCAAAATCTAATTTAACCATTCAGAATCTAAAATTTGTTTAGCAACGATCACGATAAACTGTAGATTAGGTCAGCCTTAATGTATAATGCGTAAGTGTTATACGTGGCGGCTGGCACGCCTTGAACCAAATTCGGGGCGTGATAGTTTAGCTTCCGTCCTTACTTTAGATTGCTCTTCACAGGGTAGAAATATTTCCTTGATAATTTGAGCCTATTGATCCCTCGTCTTCATCATCAGGAGCTTTTTCTTTTCCTTTGTGGTGAGATTTTGTGGCAGGATCTCTAGATGAAGTTCCACATTCTTTCTTGGATGAGTCATCTCCTTTAGGGAATGGGGTGGGGTTGTCCCATAGACCTTGCGACTTTAGTTCTTCACATATATAGAGGTACGTCACTTTGCACATGTAGCACGTTTCTTTGGTATTTATGGGGTAATTCCTGGTCCTACAGATGAGACGCCTGCACATGTAGTATTCTTTCGTTGTGGTTGGGCAAATGTTGGCACCATGCTTTCCCTTTGCATAACCAAAACAGATAATACCATTCTTCTTAGGACAATCACGGATTTTGTGATCTTTGTTTCCACAAAAGTAACACTTGTTCTGCAATCGTGGGCACTGTTTGGGGAAATGTCCTTCTTTACACTTCCAGCATTTGACCTTAGGGGTTACGGAATCTTTAAGAGGTTGGAGTTGTTTATGCTTCTTAGCCTTGGGTTCTGGATCGGCCATGAAGGAAGGCACTTGTGATACTAGTATTGCTCCGAGTTGGGGTCTTATAACTGGAGCGAGTGTAGAGGTCGTGGGTACTTGTTGCATATATGCTCTTATCGTCTCTTCTAGACGTCTCATGGTGGCCAAGAGTTCTTGAGTTAGATCTTATGGTGGGGGTACTCCTTGTTCTTGTTGTTCTTCGAGAGGGATGCTTGATTGTGGCATAACTTCCTCGGGTAACTTCCTAGAACCAAACGAAGCGGTCGTATTAGATATTTTCTTCAATTTGGGTTTTATGTACATGTTATTTTTTTTTTAAAGCAAAGAGAAGCGTTACGGGCTTTACTGTTCGATTAAAGGGTTGATGTGGGAACTTGATATTATTTACCTAAGGGTCTTCTTTATAAAAGAGGTATTACACTAATTTTGATTTTAATAGGTCTTAGCTAGGAGTTGAATAGGGTTACTATGCATCAAGGCTTATGGAAATTGCTAAGGTAGGCTTACTTTGTTCATTCTATATCTCAATTCTTTGTCTTCTTTATGTTTTCTTCCATATTGTTCCGCTATGTTCTATTTCCAAGTCATTTTTACCTTTCTCAATCTTGGGTCTACATTCTAGGGTAAATCCTTTTTATGTGATACTTCCATTTCATATCTTCCTAAATATCCTCCGATTCTTGTATAAATATTTCCTGCTTTCTTCTAATATTCTCCAAGGTAGAGTTCTATTCTTAGACATAAGATCAAATCCTATCAATCTAACCTTATACTCTTCTTTTTCCTAATTCCCAAAACCTTATTGCTCTGATACCAACTTAAACTGTCATGCCCCGAATGGTACCTTAAGCATGGCAGTCCGCCGTACACAATATTAAAGCCTAGGAATGACTACCTCAGTCATGCAAAGGCTTCGATATCATGTATAAGGCGTACATCACAATCAAGGGAACGCATTGGAGTAACACAATTTATATTGATAATAAATAAATAACAAGAAAAAGAGAATACTTATTATAAACATAAACATATTAAATTACAATTTTTAGGAGCATATCCCTTTATTGTCTTAAATAAATATACATCTTAGAATCTCCAAAACACTAACATAGAATTCATTACATATAAAGAACCTTACAAAATTACTTCATCTTATGTTTTCATTTCCTTCATAGAAGCTTAACATCCTTCCATGACTTTCCTTAATATCATGATCCTCAATTTAAGCCACAAGAATACCTGTTTCAACAAAATCTATCGGGGTATAAGCTACAACTAACTTAATGAGATATTCCTTTTCATTCGCACCATGTTTTCAAACAAGTTCATTTAAATTCTCCCACATATGCTATGTGTATAATGCAACAATCACGTGATTACGCAAATATATATAGTTATCCTAAAACCATATATAGAACGGATTTACCCCTTCGTATTGAAGGTTAGGGAATCGGTGATGAAGATCCTTGATCTTCTACTGCTAGGCCCTAGGTCCCCACCTAAAACGTTCGGTTGGCTCGGCTCCGAACCTAGAGTCGTATTCCTCGGCGATTTAGATTCTCTAGGAAGGAACATGGCCTGTGTCACAACACGATAACAGCCAATCCAACTCTACGCATAGGAGTAGTAGCCTTCCGAAAGAGATGTGATTCGATGGATGCTATGCGTGAGCGTTTTATTTTTCTTAGACTAAACCTTATTAAGGTTTATTAGGGGGCGATCAATCAATTTAGCAAATAATAAGCAGTCATACAAGTAAGTAAATAAAATTACTTAAACAGGCAGTTTGAAGTTGCGATATTCTTAATTCTCATTTCACGTATAAACATAGAATCACATATATACACATAATCCCGAATTCTCCAAATGTATATCCATTTTTATCTTTTCTTAGTATACTAATGCAGCAAGGTAATGAAATTAAGAGGAATAACTCACTCATCCATTTCGCGATCTTCTTAGTCATAGTAATCCTCGAGTAGGGTATTCTCGTATCCTTCGTCACCTAGACAAAAGAAATACCCGGGATGAGTATTTCATAGAAATTCTACTTAAAGTTTCTAATTCTATTTCACTATGTTCGTCAAATTTGTATAGAATGAAATTCTAATTTAAAATGGCCATAACTTGCTCATTTTAATTCGGAATTTCGCATAAAATATTCCGTTTTCTACCTATTCGAAAAGATATATCCATTTCTAAGGTTATCTTTATCATAAAAGGTCATTTGGGTTCCAAAAACGTTAGGTACAAATTTAAACAAATATTTCTAGATTTTTGCAAAAACCATTTTCTAACTCAATTTCATTTAAAAATCCTTTAGTAAAAAAAAAAAAATATATATATATATATATAATTGACAAATTCTTTGATTATATAGATGAGCTCACTTTATATGCAAAAATTCTAATGGTGGTGTCTCAATAATTTATTTCATAAAACGATTCATTTTGAGTTGTTAAAACTTTAACTTTGACAATTTCTTTTCAAGTATTTTGAAGAAACTTTCCTAGATTATTATAAATGAGTATATTCTTATTTTATTTTCTTCATTCTTTTTCAAAAAACAAGCAAATTTTCCTTTAACCTTAGTCTTTCATAAATTTTACTTCTAGTGATAAAAGATCAAATTTATCAAAAATGTATTAAGTCATTGAAAACCTTTTTATAAATTTGTATTTAGAATGGATTTAGAAAATAAGTCTTGTATTTATTATTTAAAATATAAGTTTTTGTTTTCTAAAACTTATTCTTTTATTTCCTTTGAAAAGAATCCTCTTTATTGATAAAATCATTTGTTTTTAACTTATCTTATTCATATTCTTTGAAAATAAGTTTCTTCTTTAGAAACTTGAAAATCATTATTTTCCTAAGTGGGTTTATAACTTTATGGGTTGAGTTCATCTTAACTTTGAAAACTAGTTTGTTTCTTAGTTTTGTTATGGAGTCAAAAAGAGTTTATTCTGAAGCTTTTTGTAGAAACTTTGAATATTAACAAATTATTTTACTAAAACTTAGGTTGCCATAATGTACAAAGAAAGTATTCATTTCTTGTGTTTCTTTGGTAAAGTTATCTTTGTTATTTGAGATAAACTTGAGAAAACTTGTATTACTCTATTTCTATGTTGTTGCTAATAACTTCATTATTTTGTGACAAGTCACATAATAGAAAATTTAGTTTTAAGTTCTTTAATAAAGTAAAATTCTACTTTTTAAATTAGTTGAGACAATATCATTATATAGATGCAAGTATTATGAGCATGTAAAATAATAAGAATATGAGAAAATACTAGTAACAAATAATAATAAGCAAGATAAAACTATCAAGTATTGGGAACCTTAACTTCATCAAGGTATCCCGGTCAAGTATTGAGAGCCTTAGCTTCATTAAGGCATCACGAGACTAAGAATAGATTAGTCCCAAAAGAATAAAGAAAATAAATAAATGGTTGTTTTGACTTGATATGGACAAGTCTAAGACTAGAAAGACTAGTCTTAAAGAAATAGCATGAAACAAATAAATTGCAAAGCATGAAATTAAATAAATAATAAGTGAGCTTATATGCTCTAAAGATTATATATAAATACATAAATATATTTAGTTAGATATGAATAATAAAATCAACATAACAACATAATAAAATAGGAAGTTCATGTGCAAGAACAAAACATGAACATGAACATGTTGTTGCTTTTACTACTCATATGAGTTTCACAACAACACTATTGTCATGTTAAGTTACATGACATGGATAAATAAATGGTTGGAAGAAGTTTACCTAAAGTGTTTATATGGTATGAAGATGGTAGATGAAAGGAGTATTATGTGAGTAGTGATATGTGTAGAAAGTTTGTGTATAAGGAATGATTTTTGTGAAGAATTGGTTTAAGAGAGTTTTGGTAGAGAGAATTCTTGAAGAGAGGATTTTGTGGAGAGATTTTGAGAGAGTTTTGGTAGTGAAATGAATTGTGTGAAAGAATGAAGGAGGAAGGGGGTATTTATAGAATTTTGAAGTGAAAATTAGATGTAATTAAATTAATTGAAAAAGAAAATAAATGAGGAGTGAGGAGAGAGAGAGAAGTGGACGGCAACATGAGGAGAAGAGAGAGAAATTTGATTAAAATTAATTTTAGAAGAAAATATATGAGGAGTTTAGTAATATGTGTGGTAGAATTTTTATGGGAAACGAAAATTGTAAGAAATAGGTATGTAGGTGTAATAATATATATAAGAAAAAGTAGAGATAGAGGAATAGTATAAATAGTAGAAAAGTACTATGAATAGTAAATTAAATAATTAAAATACCGATAGTAATAAAAATACGCTTATAAATGCGATATCTGTAATTTTTAGCTACCGAAAAATTCTAAAACTGATATTTTTGAAATCCTTATATTTTTACGAGTCTATTGGTATTTACAAATATTTTTAACCGTCCGGTGTACTAGGGCACGGTTTTTGAAAACTGATTCCGTTCTGATCTGAAGGACACTAGGATTTTACGAATCTGATATTTTCAAGCTTCCTTATATTATTATGAACTATTACCAACAATTATTTTCATTTCGTTGTTTAGGGTTTAACAGCACGGGATTGCCGGATCTTAAACACTAGGGTTTGTTTATATGTTTTGTTGACTTTTAGGGTTCCGGTTTGACTTCCGGTTTTGTTGAGTTATTCGTAAGATCATATAATTTTGGAGTTTTGACTGTATTATATTTTCAGTTCGATATCTTTGGTTTATCTCATTATTTGGATATATCATTTTGATTTACGTTTTAGGAATCAGGTAGGTAATTTGATTGGTGTACGGATATTGATTCGACTGATAGTTGGATTTTATATTTTATTTCGAGGGTTCTCACTTTGTCAGATTAAGAAATCTTGTTTTTGATCTTATTTCGAATTAAGTTTTAACTTGGTTCAACTTTTAAGGATTCGATTTCGGTGTTTGGCTCTTAGGATTATTTTATAAGAATTATGAAATTTTCAGGAGTTTATACTTAAGCTTTCCTACCATTTAATCTTGTAATGACAAGAAAATGCTACTACATGAATATCAACCATCACAAGAGTATATCTTGTTTTGATTAAGTTTTTGTTGAAATATCTTCATGTTCATGCATGTAGAAGTAGAGTAAAGTAAGAGATCTAGCATAAAAAATTTCATGTTCATTGCTTTAAACTTCATTTCATATATCATGAGTAGTAGATCTAGCTTTTAGATGCTTATACCATACTTGACATTTATGATCTTATGGATTTATGTTTTCATGCATTAATGCTCATAAAGGCTTTGTTTTGTGTATATTGATGTTGTAGTTGTAGATCCTAGGCAAATAAAACAAGGAACCTACAAAGGAAAAGTTTTTGTTTGAAATGTTCAAAGACACATTCGTATGATTTCAAAGCCATTTTAAAAACCCTTTTATCAACCCTAAAACTCATGTTTTATGTGAAAAATGAAGGATAAGGTAATAGATATCATTAAGTAGTGATTTTTATAAGTTGAAATGAGTTTTGATGAGATTAATGTGTAAAATAAAGGGTAGAAACAATATAGAAGATGTTGAGTTACTACTTAAGTTAGAAAATTCGTAATTTTATAGTAATGCCATGAAAACACCTATTAACCAAGTTCAAAATAGAAGTTTATATATTAAATGAATTCCTTAAGTAAGTAGGTATAGTAAAGTCTTAAATTTTAATGCATTAAACAAGTTTTTCCAAAGGAATCATTCAAAAAGTGATTTCTAAAAATTCGGATTTTTGAGTAAATCCTATTTGAAAAACTATTTGCAAAATGTAAAATGCAAATTTTTATGTAAAAATGAAGGTCTTAGGTAGTGTATGTTATGAAGACTCAATTTTAACTAAGATAACTAGAAATTCCTAAGAATGAATTCCAAAACACAAGTGTCTTATCAAAGTTGGAAAACTAGATTTTCATAAATAGTGTTATTGTGGTCTTGCAAAATAAAAGTTATAAAATTTTCTTCTAGAAAAAATCAGCAGATCATGCATACATTGAACTCATCACATGTCATCCATGTTAGGAAATCATTCATATTTCATGTATATTTGAACTATCAAATATATACATTTCAAACAATTATAAAACTATTTTTCGGAAATGGAGATTGTTATTGATAAGACCTAATCCCTCTGTTTCTTGACCTAAGTATTTTCAAAACTTGAAAATAATATTAGGAATAGATAGATCTTTCGAAGTAGATAGAAATTGGTATATAATATACTCAATTCCGAGTTAAAATGAGTTAGATATAGTCATTTGAAGTTAGGACCCTAACTTATGCGAAAATTGACGAACTTAGTAGCTAAAATTGTTAAGTTATTAGAACTTTATAAGAAATACTCATTTCAGGTATTTCTTGTACTTAGGTGATTTAGAGGACGGATTTCCACTCCCCGAGGACTACTACGACCAGTGGAATTCTCTACATGGCCGAGTGAGTTCATTTCTTAAATAGTTGTGCTCATGTATGTACTTGTAATTGTAGTGGCATTAGAATTAGGAAAAGATAAAATTATGATGAGTTGTGATTTAATCGTGGTTGAATGAATAATAAGTATATCGAAACGAGACTTGTTGAAAAATCATTGTATGAGATAGTATAGACTTGGATTATCTAAAATTCTCTATGATCGCGTTTAATCTACATAATTAACATGCCACGATTATATGAATAAACTGTACATGCATATCACGTAGTGAGTCACATTGCATTGGCTAATATATTTTGGGTGGGACAAAAGTATATTAGCGGAAGGCGAGGGGGCCTATGTTAACATTAAGGATGTGAGATCGCTTAAGTTAACGGATGTGGAGTAGGCACATAAAACTACTATAATAAAACAAAAGAGGTTGTATAAATAAAAGAAAGAGATCGGGGTTTATGGTTTCATGACTTATGGACCACCCCACTGAAAATTGGAATTTATGGTTGCATGTCTTATGAACCATCCTAACCCCAAATGGAGGGCGTAAATCCATTCACATATGGCTCCTGGAAGATCATATGCTTGTATGCTTATGTGCTTGTGCATTTCATATGGTTGTTAATAACTTGTCTGTTATATATTGTTGTTGAGTGTTAAATATTTGGAAATGAATATCACTAAGCCTGTTAGCTTACACCCTGATAGTTTTGTTATGGTATTTCCATTTTTGGTTGTTCCGTGGGAACATCTTTCATAGGGATATCTTTTGGATGAAGGACTTTTGAAGAAGTTGTGACTTAACTAGAGGCGTGGACTTATAGGAAAATCTCTTTAACATAAACCCAATGTTTGTAATATGGTTTTTAGAATGGATAGACTTCCATTACTTTTT